>CAIGRF010283467.1:2933-27721 GCA_903798235.1 Fraxinus ornus | reverse complement strand
AAGAAATGTTTACATAGAATTCAAATTTAATATTACTTGAATTATTTATAACTTTGAAAAGTTAAATTTAACTTAAACAAATAACAACTAAATGCATTTCTAATTACTATTATCAAATATTTTAAGTATAAGTACATCCCAACTAGGTTGGTATCTACTTTTACTATAATTTATAGTTTAAGTACATCTCAAGTAGGTTGGCACCTACTTAACTATAATATTTAAATTTTTTTACTTTTTTTTTCACGGGTCACGGTTAATCGCAGCCCGTGAAGGTGCAATCCACGAAACCCGAGTCGATCTGGACCGATTTTCACGGGTCTTATCGGTCCGTCCGTCTTGACACCTCTAGGTAGTGGATCATGATTGAAGGTGGAAGTGGGTTGTTGGTTAATTTCCCCAACCATGTTGTTATTTGTGACCTAAAAATTATATAATATGTGACAGTGAAAGAATCTGTGACCAATTAGTTTGAAAATATGTGTCCTGCAAATAAACTGTGAACAAGTTATAATCAAGTTGTGATCAATAAAATTTTTGATTTGTGATTGATAAATAATCTGTGACATATAGAATTTTTGACTCGTGACCGAGAAATAACCGGCGACATAAAATTATTGACCAAAAAAAAATGTGTGACATAAAAATTGTTAATTTGTGACTGTCTATAAGTCATAACTTAATATTTGTGATTTGTGACCAATAAAAAAATTATAACGTATAAATATTTTATTTATGATCGATGAATAAATTGTGACTCATAACATTTTTGATTCGTGGCCGATGAATAATCTGTGGCCTATAAAATTTTGCTTCGTGACCGATTTGTAATTAATGAAATGTTAAGGTCACTGATCACATGTTTAAGTTCACAAGTCACAGTCATTTTTAATAGGTGACAAATCAATATAAACGAGTCACAGATCAATATTAACATGTCACATGTTTTGTAAAGTCACGGTTCAAATTTACAGGTCACATTTTATATTACTAGTCACAAGTAACAATCAAGAGGTCAAAAATCATGGCAAATGTACAAAAAAAAAATGGCGGAGTTGTCGTCAGAATATTCGCCGAAGTTGGAACAATTGCCAGAATTAGAGCAGTCGTCTAAATAAATCGACGGCGGAACAGTCACTGGAACGATAGCCAGAATCGAAGCTGTCGTCGGAACGTCAATGGTGGTGAAGATGGGCTGGCTTAATTTTATATATATATATATATGTCAAATATCTGATTTTTGAAATTTAAAAGTTATTTTCTTATTTTTGAAATAGTCTATACTTAAAGTAGGACTTATAAATTTTTCCCTTATCATTATCAGCCAATTTGAATAAAAATTTGGCCCAATTTACGTAATTCTAAACTAACGTACACAGCCAATTAAAGCTGTAAAATATGTTCCATTTGTCAGCAAAAAAAAACTGCAAGAAAGCTGTAAAAGCCACCAAACCTGTTTGGATACGCAACCATCATCTTGTCACTTCCAAATTTAATGTAAAGAGAAGCTAGATCAAAGCTAGGCCATGGACCAGTGGTCACTGTGGTGCTTTCAGTGTTGCTTCAGTGCTGATAGTTACCTCGATTGTCAATTGTTTGCCGCTATAATTATTATCGAAGTTTGTTCACCAGGTTCCATGAGATGCAATGGCTGCCTCTTTTTTGCAAGAAGAATATGGATGGCTCCATTTTATCTCTTTATGTGGAGTAATAAGGCCCTCAATGCATCAACTTGCAGTTCGGGGCGGAGGTGAGCTCCCACTACAAGATCAAAGATTGAAGTTGGTGCAATTTTGCTTCTACGACATAATCAACTATTGTGGGTGTCTATAAATGCCATCGCCTCGACGGTCTTTGTTGGAGGCGAGACAAGCTGTGTGTCCTCGATGTTTACTGTTGGAGTTTGTAAGGCTTTAATGGCAGCAAATGGGGACATATATCACCCTTGATTTTCATTTCTTGCATGTGTGTTTGTATTTCATTCGGTATTGATTTGTTACAAAAAATCGATGATTGCAGACAACATATGGAGCAGATAGAGCATTTTTTGAATAAACCCACTAGTGGAATTTTGTTGAATTCATCCCAATTTTCTTAGACTCTGCTTTCCTTCTCGTTGTCTGCCATTCTTGTTTTTCCTCGATGATTTATTGGGAGAGGAACTGCCGTTGGTAAATTCCTTTTGCTTCACGAAAAAATATTCTCTGGAAGCCTTTTTTTGAGTAAAAAGTTTCGTTAATCACTGAACTTTCTTTTGTTGCTAAACGATCACTGAACTTACAAACCTGCCACTCCATCCATCACTCAGCAACTCAACTGTTTGACGATGTCCCACGTAGCGTGACGGAACTCCATGTGGCAACGAACGGCGTCAATGGTGACCACGGTGCACAGAGTAAAAAGTTTCATTAGTCACTGAACTTATCATACCGTTACGTTATAGTCACTGAACTTTTTTTGCTGCTGAACGGTCACTCAATGTGCATGCTTTAGATGTTGGAGAAGGGACTCCTTTTCATACAGGCATAAATATCAGAAACAATAAGGACTTCGTTCAAACTACCAAGACATGCAAACTCAACTCAAGTTAGTAAAAAGTCCGCAAATATACCAGTAGGTCCACCCAAGCACTAGCTCCAACAAGGACAGAGAACCCAAGAAGAACCTAAAGAAAGAAGATAAAGCCCAGAGTCACTCATACGTTCAGTAGTACCATAAAAAAAACCAACCCTGGCAAGTATAGTTAAAAATGGTATAAATATTTAGGTTTCTTAATTTGGCTTAAGCACTTTGTCATGTTCAATTTTTCTTTGTAAGGGTGGTCATTAAGTGCTGATGATCTTTCTGTTTGAATGTAACAATGATCTTGAGATATGTAGAAAAATTAACTCAGTCAAGGTTCTGAAGAATCAACGCTTCCAAATGAAAGTGCGCAGTGCACTCCCACAATCTTGAACAATCATAGGCTTGTACAGTAAGCCACTATTTGACATTCTTAAAATTTAAAAAACATTATTCTGAATAGTATTTTTTGGAGAATATGTGGTTAAAAGTAGGAAAAAGATTTGAGTTTACGTATAAAATATTTTATTGTGTGAATGTGTGGTTGAAAATGAGTATGAAAATAAATTAAAGTAAAGTAAAGGATGTCAAACAAGGCTTAAGTTAATATTCCAGTACTAAGAGCGTGTTCGGTCGTACTTAAAATCCAATTAAAATTGAAAATATAGCCGTTATTGGGTCTCACTCATCTAATAAAAGTCAACAATAAATGCTAATTTTTCAATTTTAATCCGATTTTAATCTCTACCGAACATGTCCTAAGTCCCCCTCGAGGTGCTAATATCAGTTAAAAAAAAAAAAAGCAACAACTGGCTTTGATGCAATTAGCTCGAAAATGAGGTTAAAATTATTTAAATTTAAAGGAAAGCAACACAAATGCTATGTGTATATTTCTGCACAACTGGCTAATGAATGTTTAGTCAAATGGAGTAGCGTATTTGTAAGTTCAGTGACCGTTCAACAGCAAAAGAAAGTTCAGTAACTATAACGTGACGGTTTGATAAGTTCAATGACTAATGAAAATTTTTACTCCGTACACCGTAGTCACCGTTGACGTCGTCCGTTGCCACATGGAGTTCCGTCACGCCACGTGGGACATCGTCAAACGACTGGGTTGCTGAGTGATGAATGGAGTGGTGGGTTTGTAAGTTCAGTGACCGTTCAGCGGCAAAAGAAAGTTCAGTGACTATAACGTGACGGTGTGATAAGTTCAGTGACTAATGAAACTTTTTACTCCCTTTTTTTTTTGTTGTTTTTGCTATTTTTCTTTGTTGGTAGAGAGACTTCTCGAGAAAATTCATTTTCTGGTGACTTTTTTGGTACGTGGTAAAAACATAGTTAATGTACTGTTTCCTACAGACGATGTCAATCTGTTGACCTAAAAAATGTTGCCAACAGAATCCCGACCTCATCCCATCCAAGTGGACATCACCTGCACACTGAGCGCCCCGTTAGGAAGCAAATGCCGCCGGTCGAGAAAAAGGTCCGGCAACCGTTTGCACTCCGACGGTCAAATCAACGGCCGGACAAAAAATATAAAAAATGCAAGGGAGGGAGAGGGGATTTTGTTTCAGGTTTTAGAATGAACGTATATTAAAATGAAATGGATTACATATATATAGAAAATGAAAATGGGCCAAGTGCACTAATGGACCTCGTCCAAGCCCAATATGAGATCATTTTATATGTTACAACTGAACCTTTGCAAATGGGTTGGAAGAGGACGTGTAGGAAAAATATGCGTGTCATATTTTATAAATTTATATATTGGTTTACTTAATATATTTGTTGATTTTTAAATGTCAAATTTGTGAGAATTTAATCATCAAATCGTGTGAACAATATACAGGTCGACTGACTGGATACATTACTAGAAAGGGAGGCTATACAAACGAAATTTTAACATGATATGTTTTCGTATATAACATGATATATTTTCTTGTTATACAATTATGACACATGTAAATTAGATTTTATACCATCCTAAATACTTTCATATTTGTTTAACAGGAGAATATAAGAATAAGTTAAACTAAAATTATCTTTCCTTATATCAACTTTGTAAGGCCCAAAATACACAATAACTAAGGATTGAAGTTCTCAAACGCCAAATCAAATTGCAGAAATATAAAAGAAACGGAACACAAGATTTTTCACCTCGGAGGGTTCGGATGTTCAGTTTCAAATGACCTACTTACATGTTGAGCATCCACAAATGATATAGCTCTAGATCCACTAAAACAGAGCAAGAATCAATATAGATGTTGACAAGTTCGATATAGCCTCAAAATACAACTGTAATATCACAACAATCAACCCCTAAAATTGTACATACTACACGGATATTCACAAAGAAAGGATTGAAGAATCACTCAGATCGATTACGATTAACAAAAGAGAAAACCCTAGACTTTCACTCAGAGAGAAAAGGAAAACCAAGAGACCAAAGAATGGAAGCATCTAGAATCGGGGAGCCAAAGACCAAGTCAAATAACCATATGAACAATCATCATTCAAGGGTAGGAGTGAAGCCACATGTACGGCAAATATCCAACCACTTAAAGAGGCCAATCGGTTCCACTTAAGTAAGAGCCCAAACGTACAGACGGCCCAACATGCCAAGTATAGTGAGGCAGTCCAATTGTTAACAATCTCCACCTTGTTGAACTATCATTGACCTTCTTAATGGATCTTGAAAACTATATTTACATTGCTTCATTTGCTCCAAAAACCTAAAAAACAAAAAAATTAGTTCAAATCTTTTCAAAATAACAATACTTAAAGTTCTGATTATCATAATCATTAAGTGATATTCAGGATTTTCAAACAATTTCTAAATTTATTCAAAGGTAGTACCTTAGTCCCTAGATTTGAAGGATTAAATTTTGTAGGAATTTTAACCAAACTGATCAATCATTTTTCATTCATGTTTCTCACAAAATCAAACTTAATATCTATATGTTTAGTTCTATCATGATAAAGGATTTTTTCTTAAATGAATGGCACTCTGATTATCAGTTTAAGTCCTAACAGAATCATTCACAAAACCAATTTCATTTAACAAACCTCTTAACCAAGTACTTTTTTTAATATCATCACATGCAACAATATATTCAGCTTCAGTTGAGGACAAGGCAACTAATTTTTATATTTGTGACTTCCAACTAATGCAGCCATTACACAAAGTAAAAATATATGAAGATGTAGATGTTCTTTTATCTAAGTCATCAGCAAAATCAGAATCAGTGTAACCTTTTATTTTTATCCCTTCATTACTACATTTAAATTCTAAACCTAAATCAGAAGAGCATTTAAGGTATCTTAACATCCATTTCATAGCAAGCCAGTGTGTTTCACATGGATTGGCCATAAACCTGCTTAAAATACTAATTCTATGTGCTAAATCAGGTCTAGTGAATACCATAAGATACATTATTGAACCTACTATGTTTGCATAAGGAACATTTTCATTCTTCTAAATTCATTTTCTGTTTTAGGTGATTGTTCACTAGTCAATTTAAAATGATTAGCAATGGGCAAATAAATGGATTTACACTCAAGCATAAAAAAAATTTCAACTATTTTTTTCACATAAGTGCTTTATTTTAATATCAAAATGCAATTATCACTATCCCTTTCTATTTCCATTCCAAGAATCCTTTTAGCCCATCACAAATCTTTCATTTCAAATTCAGATTTCAATTTAGATTTGATAAAATCAATTTCAGATCTATCATGACAAGCAAGCAACATATCATCTACATATAAGAGTAAATAAATGGATTCATGTCCACCTGACCCTTTGAAGAAAAAATAGAAATTATAATTGCTTCTTACAAAACCTAATTTCTGAACATAAGAATTAAATTTGATATACCACTGCCCGGGGGCTTGTTTTAGCCCATAGAGTGATTTCTTTGACAGACAAACCTTTCTAGTTTTAGATTTGACTTCAAATCCCAAAGGTTGATTCATATATATAGTCTCATTAAGGTCTCCATTCAGAAAAGTTGTTTTGACATCTAATTGATCCAATTCCCAATTAAAGTGAACACTGAGAGCTAACAAAATCCTGATAGAAGTATACTTAGCCACATGAGAGAATATTTCATTATAATCCACTTCTTCCTTTAGAGTAAATCCCTTAGCCATTAATTTGGCTTTATACCTTTTACTTTCAAAATTAGAATCTCTTTGTTTGATCTTAAAAATCCACTTACAATTAACAACCTTTTGATTCTTAGGTCTCTCAACCAAAACCCAAGTCCCATTTTTAATAAGGGAGTCCATTTCTTCATTCATAGCCTCTTTCCAAAGTTTTGAATCAGAACAATTAATGGCATCATAAAAGGAAACAGGTTTTGAATTCACAAAGTCAAGAGCAGAAAATAAGGTAACAAATTCATCATTATTAAATTTGATAGATGGTCTTATTTCTCTCATTACTCCATCTCTCGTTAGTTGATAATCAGTAAGTGTAGTATTAGCAGATTCATTTTCATTCTCAAATTCAGTTTGCTCATGATGTTGTTCAATTTGTGTAGACTCCACCTCAATAAAATCATATTGAATAACAACATTTTTAGTCTTATTTTGCTTTAACATATGCAATTTCATAAGTTTTAAGATCAGATAATTCATTACAAGGCATGTCATTTTCATTAAAGATGACATTTCTACTAACAATCACTTTATAATCATTTTGGCACTTGAATTGACTTGTAGATTTCCTATTAAATGCATTTTAGTATTGTGGTAACTTTATAGTTATGCACATAGTCTAATACAGTCATCTTGACAATAGTACTTGAGTTTTAATGGAGATTAAATCTCGTACAAAATGTCATCATTTGTGGAAAATAGGACTGGACAAAACTTTCGAACCGAATCGGACCCGAACCGAACTGAATCGAACGATTTTTCTTAAATTAAATACCTGAATGGATACCTGAATTGAGAACCGACGGGTTTGATTCGGTTCTCGGTTCTAGACAAAGAATCAAATCTCCCTATTCTTTTTAAATTTTTTGGCTTAAATAAGTCAAATTATTTTATTTTTTTAAAATAAATTGCTAACTAATTAATTTAGTCCAAATCCAAAATATGATTTTACTATTTCTAATTTTCAGCCAAGCTCAACTTAATCTAATTGACCTAAGTTTTATCCAAATATCTTATTCTACCATAGTGTCATTTCTACCGTTCTATTATTGTGAATTAGACATCTTCCTCTTCCTATAATTTTAACAATCAAATCTATGAAGAACTCAACAAAGAGATGTGTAAAAGATATCACGAGATTGGACTACGTTATTTTGTAAGAGTTAAGATTGAATATGTCATATTCGAATTAATGTAGCGTTATTGTAATATAAAAAAAATTAATTATTGTATTGAATCCCGAAACTAAATAGAACCGAATCAAATCGAACTGAACCGAATTGAACCGAACCCGAATGGTTCCATAATTAAATTCAGACTCGACGGTTCTATTTACTAAATATCCGAAAATTTCAAGTTTGGTTCGATTCTCTTTAGAACCAAAACGATCCGGACCTGCCCATCCCTAGTGGATGAAGATCATTTATTTATATAAAGGTCTGATGGTAGGTTGTAATTCTAACTTTGATATTGATGACATTGTATTAGCTAAACATGAGGAGTATATTGAGATTATTTTCAAATGGTTATCCTCAATATTCAAGACAAATTACATGGGTTTAGGAAATTTTATATCTTACTTTAAAATATTATTTTAATCTTCTTGTTTTGTCACAAGAGCTGTATTAGTATACTATAAAGATTCTAGAATGTTTATAACTGTAGAATTGCTACCTTATTGATACTCTTATATTGAAAGGCAACCATATAACTCTTTATATATGTTTAAAGACTCTATAAGTGCACAAATAAATATCCAAAGAATCATATCTATTATGGTTAGAAGTTAGAAGTCTGCTATGATATATACTAGTCCGTGCATTTATCATGCCAAAGATCTAGTCAATAGATATCAATATTATCCTTAAAAGGGTATTGTGATACATAAAAGGTGTTGCTGTCATTTATTATATTTGTTGTCGAGGTAGAATTGATAAATAGATGTTGACTAAAGATGAGAGTAAGTTGAGAACGAATAGTAATTTGACTTGTGCACTCTTACTGTATACAAAGTAGCAAGAAGCATATCTAGTAGTGTATACCTTGACAACTGAAGAAATTATTTAATATAGATGTATTAAGCGTCTAATGATACTGATGAGAATATGAGATCTATGATAGTTATATTACCGTCTCATATGTTGAGGATCTGATGAGAATATGAGATCTATGATAGCTATATTACCGTCTCATATGTTGAGGATCTCAAGTATCACGATGAAACTAAACACTTCGAATGTATTTATGTGAGAGAGATTAGCAAAGAAATTTTTTTTTGCGATATATCTATGCACATAATAATATATAATCATCACACTATGAAGATGTTTAGAGATATATTTGTTAATAATTTCGAATTTATAGAATTGCGTAGAATATGAAACTTAGTGTATCAAAAAACTCTTTTTTGAGCTTTGTATGTCCATGGATGAAAAATGTTTAGTTCATGTGTAATCTATTGTAGGGATAACGAGATAATGATTTAGACGTACATATAAAGTATATTGAATAGGTTGAGATTGACTCACTCTCACGAGCAATCGCATCAAATAATTTCGGGATGTACTGAGTGAGACAATTGTGTTGTGTACATAATCCAGTTGCCTCGATAAATATCAAGATGAGATTATTGTAAGTAATCGAAATGGATTTCTGCTATCCATTAAACTTGTTTAGTATTCAGATCAAGTTCTTAGTTTGAGATTGCTTCGAGCAGTGATTATAAGGAGAATTTAAGTAATGCATCAGAGAATACTTGAATTAGGATATGCATGGTGTTTTTTTATTTTATTTTTATGAATATGACATACACCCGTTGATAAGAAAAAAAAAATACCATAGCACATGTTTCATACATGTGTTCTTTTTATTATCAATATTGGGTAAATGAGTACATGGATTCCCGTTTACTCATTGTGTAAGATCATGAGGTTTATATAGCCTCACATGTGCCCTTATAATTTTCTACCGTTCGAAATTTTATTTCGATGTTGCTATTTTATCATGTTACCAATAATTATGACTGATTTGATTTGATGGGACATGGCTAAGAAAGCAGTTGATTTAAAGTTGAAAAATCCAAGTATGAAAGAAAAACCATTTTAACCAACTTGGAACCTATATTCTTTTAAAGGCACATTGAACCTCGATTTTATTTTATTATTATTATTTATTTATTTTTGGAGAGAAGAACCTCGATTTTGAAAAAAGAGAGACAATGAACTCTATATAGAGTTCAAGAAAAGCATTCTCCCATTTACAAGTGGGACTCGGCCACTTGGTACAACCATACCCCGTAAAATGTTATTGGTACATGTGTATAATTATTTTATTAAGAGCCTATTTGATAAAGATTAAAATTGAAAAATTAGTCATTATTGTTGACTTTTATTAGACGGGTGGGACCCAATAACGGTCATATTTTCAATTTTAATTGGATTTTAATTATTACCAAGCATGCTATAAGATAAGTGGATATTACAAACAGACAATTTTTTAAGTTTGAACTTCAAAAATCAAGTTTAAGATTTATTTATATAAAAACTAGGTAACAATTTAATTTTTAATATTAAATAATAATATTATAAAAATAAATTAATATACCACCCCGAAATTGAAATTCACTCAAACTCTCTCTACCTCCATTATCCATTGGCGCTACACCACGATGGAGAGCATCGTCGCGTGTAGCACTGATGAGCGCCAATGGGCACAGCGTAAGAGCTTACGCGTTGAGCGACGATGTCTCTTGATGTTACTGTTGCAGCGATGATGATGCGTGTAGCGGTCACACCACTCAGTGTTCATCACCGTTGCGCAGCGACGATGATGCAGTCATCGCTACGCTACGCTCAGAGAGCAGTGATCATCATCGCTGCGCACGTTCATCACCGACCGCTGTGCAGCGGTTCTTATTTTGGATCTGATTTTGTGATGGTGTTCTTATTTGGGATTCGATTTTGCGAAGGTTGTGTCATGATTTTGGATCTAATTTTTTGGTGTTTGTGTAGTGATTTTGGGGTAGGTTTTGTTGGTGGTGTTTGCAGTTGTTGTTGGTGGTAGTGCTAACTGTAGTGGTGAGGTAGTGGTAATGTTGGGGGTGCTGGTGAGGTTGCGGTGGTGGTTGTGCCGATGCCGATGGTGGCGCGTGGGTTGGTTGATTGTGAAAAAAAAATGGTTAATTTATGACAAATAAATAATAAGTGATCGCAGAAATATATAATTTGGGATTAATAAATAGGGTAATTGGCACAAAACGTCCCTACCTTTGGAGGGTACTGTGGATACCATCCATACCATACCTTTCATTTCTTAGCATTTTATGTCATTGTCTTTCACTTTTCGTGCTCCGAATGTCCTTTTCACCATATTTTGACGATTTTACCCTCAATTCAATTGAAACGAAAAGAAAAGAAAAACAATTGAACAAATTGCAACTATTTGTCCAACCTTTTTAAAAGTGCAAATAACTCACCAAACTTCACCTTCTTCCCAAAACTCGCCCCCACTCTATCGTCGTCTGTCGGCCATTATCAGGCCACTGTGGCCACTAGATTTTTGTACCAATACTCACATACCACCAAAGATCACCCAATTCCAACAACTATAGCGGCTGAAATCTATGTACAAAGTTCACTGCCTTCCATACTGAAAATCGCTGATAATCATGCTTCCGGCCACCCCCATGGTCGGAATCCACCTCCAGCCAACTTTCCATCACTAGGCGACCACACCCATGCCAACAATTCATTACAAGTAACAACAAAAAATGTCAATTGCAATCAAGAAATTTTGCCAATTGCAAGCATCGCGACACAGCCAGTGAACAACTCCAATTTCGGCGACGGCAGGGACACCCACGATCGCAAACCACCTAGGGTAGGTCCCTTTGCACCTATCCCAGGTATGGGTCTTGGTAAATTTCGTCCTGAAGTTGCTAAATTTATGGGAGAAATTAAGGCAGTATACGAAAAATTCGAGTTTGCTAATTTTGATGAATCAATGCTGGTGCAAATGGCTAATTCAATGAAGCAAACATCTGTAGAGGTTAGTAGCATCATGGGTAACCAATCAATTGACCCATGTAGAGGCGGTGCGGGGTGACAACAACCTTCGGTACCATGACCTGAACCGTTGCATTCTCCCTAGCCTTAATCAACCTCGTATCATTCATGAATTACCCAACCCTACCCACCTCCTCCAAAAATTCGGTCATGCCCTTCTCGCTCTACAGCCTCCGCTGAAAGCCCATCGTACAGAAACATATTTTGCGGCTGCACACAGAAAAAACGGATGGAAAAGAAAAAATACATTCAAATCCAACATAAACCCACTCATCGAAACATACTCCAGTGCGTGAAAAAAAAGGGATAGCAATAAATATATGTCTCTGTATCTATCTATATGTAAAAATTAAATTATGCATCTTAGTAATAAGATCGAAGGACTACCAGGTAATTGGGCAAGCATGTTGAAAGGCCATTATAATATGGGATTTATTTTGAGTAGGTGTTTTTTGATCGAATTTTGGTTTGATTTTCTTGTTTTTTGGGGCTGAAATTTGTGCAGGAATGTTTGGAGTTGATGATGAGATGTTGTTGGTGAAAAAATTCAGTGGCCAAGGTGGCCTGAAAATAGCCAGCAGACGACAATAGGGTGGGGACGAGTTTTGAGAAGAATGTGAAGTTTGGTGGGTTATTTGCACTTTTTAAAAAGGTTGGGCCAATAGTTGCAATTTGTTGAATTGTTTTTCTTTTATTTTCCTTTCTTTTTATTTCAATTGAATTGAGGGTAAAATCGTCAAAATATAGTGAAAATGACCTTCGACGCAGGAAAAGTGAAAGGTAAGGGCATTAAATGCCAAGAAATGAATGGTATGAATGGTATCTACAATACCCTCCAAAGGTAAGGACATTTTGTGTCAATTACTCTAATAAATAATATATTACCTAAGAAATGGATTAAATCTGTAATTGTAACCGATTAATTTAATAATTTGTGATCGAGAAATAAATATAATCAATTAATTTTGTAATCAAGAAATAATATGTAACCTATTAATTTGATAATATGTAATAGATAAATAAATTGTGACTTATAAAATTTGTGATCGAAAAATAATGTGTATTAATTTGATAATTTGTGACCAATAAAATTTATTATTTGTGATCGTGATATCTATAATTACAATTAGTACGGAATTGTGATTATAAATTTGTAATACTATGACATCAATATATTTAATTAAGACCTGATTTTCAACCAAATTTCTTAATTTTAAAATTGTATTGTGCAACCACCTTATTCATGTAATGTTCCCTTAAAAGAATGTGTAGTTGAAAATAAATTCGAGAAAAATGATTTAGAAAATATAAAAATCAAACAATGGCTTATTGGCTTGCAAGTTTACTACTATAGCAACCAACATTTTGTTCTCAATTTTGTCTTCATAATTTATATATTTCATGCCCTGGAATATATAATGAATAATCAAATTAAAAATTAGTAAAACCCATTTTACTATTTTTTTTTAAATCAACTATATATTTAATGCTTTGTTTGATGAAATTTAAAATAAAAAAATTCAATCTAAATCAAAATCTACAATTAATTTTAATCATACATTTCATGAGACCCACAATTTTTTAACCACGAGTTTCACCAACTTTTACTAGGATCTACTAAAAATCTGATTTTTTTTTTTTGTTGATAACCAGGTATCTCAGCTTAGCCAGACTAAATCCTGGTCCTCTAGCCACCGGCCCCTCAGCGACTCGAGGAGATAAACTGCGGGTTATGCCCTTGTTGACTCCCAAGTTCCTGCACTGCTTATACTCCTGACCCCAAGAGAGCTCTCCTCACTCCTTCCAGTATATCCTGCCTTCGAGATAAATCCCCCTTCCAAGATTACTGCCTTCAGGATTCGAACTCTCCACCCTGGGGTTGCAAGCCCACAAA
This sequence comes from Fraxinus ornus, assembly GCA_903798235.1. Taxonomy (NCBI): domain Eukaryota; kingdom Viridiplantae; phylum Streptophyta; class Magnoliopsida; order Lamiales; family Oleaceae; genus Fraxinus; species Fraxinus ornus. The sequence goes on along the minus strand of CAIGRF010283467.1, from coordinate 14,041 downwards.
TGCAATTGTTCCATCAACTCGGATGTGCCTCGGAGGCTACTAAAAATCTAATTTTAATCTACTCAAACATGAACCGTGTATTTTTTATGTGGGGATATTATTTTTAGTTCGTAATACTTAAAACACGGAGATAATTGATAAAATATTTGTATACATGGTAAAAATGGTGACAATATAAATTTTATTGGAAATTCTATATTGCACAAAATTATACAATTAATGCTAAATATTATAGTAACAAATAAATTTACAATATCAATAATTTATTGATATAAAAATATATAATGACAAATAATTTACAACCTTAAATTTTGCTTCAAAGTGAAAATTTGGCGAATAATGCTCCTTGTACAATGCTGGGTTACAACCTCTCACAAGGGAGGTGGGCCTCACGATTAAAATAATAGTGGGTCCCACCTCCCTTGTGAGAGGTACAATTTTTTGTTCACGATATTGTTTAATAATTACACACTTGATAGCATCACAATTATCAATTTTAAAAATTGTTAAAAATTATTTTTTATATGATCCGAATTTTGGCAAACTATATTTGTGCAACTAACTTTATTGTTATTCTTTTTGTAACATTAATTAGTATTCTAATCTTGATTGTTGAATCCAAGAAAGACGTGCATATGAAAATAAAAAAAATGCTGAATGTACAGAACTATTCATGCCAAAAGTTTTAAAGAAGAGTAACTTGGATGCGGCTCCAACTTGATTTAAATACTATTAAAAAAAGTGGGCCACACATATTTGTTTGTATCTTTTGTTTCTGTACCTGTAGCATCTCTCATGAAAATAATGGACTTGCTCTTCATTAATTTCTCATCCACGTGATAGTTGACCATTAAATAAGTTCAGTTTAAATTATTTATCAGAATTAGCCCATGTTTAAGCTACATAATTTTTTTCATTCTCATTATTTTATTCATTTTCAATCACACATTATTCAATAAAATAATATTTTTTACATCACATCAATAACTTTTCCTTCCTTTTCAACCACACATTCTCCATTAATCTATTATTCCAAAATATATTCTTTCAAAATAATGTAGTTCAAAAACACCCTTAAGTTAATTAATAGTTGGTATTACTGTTTGCGCTTGAATTTCTATTTTATAGTTATCCTACAACATTACTATTCTATTTTTCATTTTAATAATCTGCCTCCAAATTTCCACTGCTAGCCAGCAAAAAAGTCCAAATTTGCTTCTGATTATTCACAGGAATAACACATTATCATCAATTAAAAAATCTATATTAACGACAAAAGAGTCCTTATCTTTCGTCTTGAAAGACTTTTAACAGTCAAATAAGTAGTTTGAGATTAGAGTAGAAAACCCATTTTTCCATTCTCTCTCTCTCTCTCTCTCACACACACACTAAAAAAAAAAAAACCATGATATCCCATTTTATGACAGATCTTGTAATAATATGTGCATTCATTATAGGTATAACAGCAGTAGAATCCATTAATGAAGCAGAAAAAATAGCCAGCTTGCCTGGTCAACCTAAGGTCAGTTTCCAGCAATACGCAGGATTCATTAGCATTGATGAAAAGCAAGATAGAGCCTTTTTCTATTACTTTGTTGAGGCAGATACTGAACCTGCTGCAAAGCCTCTTGCTCTTTGGTTAAATGGAGGTACTTCAAGTGTGTAATGATCTAATTTAATCACATATTGCTCTTGTTCCTTTTCTAGATACCATTAGATTGTTTGACTGTCTGTCTTTGTGTATATATATATGTATGTATGACATTATTTTCAAGAAAATGCTAAAACCCAGAATTTTATTGAGTTCAAAAAAGTCAGATTAATCATTTTTGGGTATGAAAATGGTGTTTCTTGATTTTACAGGGCCTGGTTGTTCATCTGTTGGAGTTGGTGCTTTTTGTGAGCATGGTCCATTTAAACCAAGTGGGAATGCTTTGGTTAAAAATGATTATAGCTGGAATAAAGGTACCCCACTGATAGTATTATTGAGTACTTGTGAGTCATACTAACTCTTCTATGTTCACAGAAGCAAATGTGTTGTACTTGGAGTCACCTGCTGGAGTTGGTTTCTCTTATTCTGCTAATAAATCCTTCTACCAATCCGTCGACGATGAAATGACAGGTTCTTTTAGTATGGTTTAGTTAATACGATAGAAACTTTTATGACCATCTCTAGTGCATCGTTTTGTAGGGAGGATTGGATAAGACGTGATAGTATAAAAGAAAAAAATAAGTAAAAATTTTGTTGGCTATATATCGTCGGTGCACTAGAGATGCATTTAGTATCACAGAATCTTGCTGCAAGACTTTCTCACCAATCTGTCTTGTCCATAGTATCTGATTTGCACCTCAATATTTATTCTTGTCCAGCACAAGACAATCTTATTTTTCTCGAGAAATGGTTCGACAAATTCCCAGAATTCAAGAACAGGGATTTTTATATCACAGGAGAGAGTTATGGTGGTATGTTTCTTTTCACTGAGTAATGTTTTGAGCATCTTGGCTATGCTTAAAAGTTACTTTTAAGTCATTTTGTTTGCCATGTTGAGCTTTTTTTGGGATTTTTAGTTCTCCAAAAAAGCTCATCTATATTCTTTTTGAGCTTAGCCAAACATTGTTATGATACTGAGGCCATAGCCCATAAAGCTCACTTTGAACTGAAATTTCTGCTTACTAACAGGACATTATGTTCCACAACTTGCCAATCTCATTATACAATCTAAAGCAAAGTTCAATCTCAAAGGAATCGCTGTAAGTAATGACAGATAACACAAAACTTATATTTAATAGAGCAACTAATTTTTTTCGTAATTAATTCTTGATTTTATGGTGATTTCAGATTGGAAATCCTCTATTGGAATTCAATACGGATTTTAATTCCGTGGCTGAATTTTTATGGTCTCATGGACTGATATCTGATGCCACTAATGAGCAATTGACAAAAACTTGTAACTATTCTCAAATTAGAAGGCAATACCAGAATGGTAATCTTTCACCGGGATGCTCTCTTGTGTATCATCGAGTTTCACGAGAGATTGGTAAATTTGTAGACACGTATGATGTTACTCTTGACTTTTGTTTGTCAACAGCTTCAATGCAATCCGAGGTTCTAAATCAATTGGTAATGTCACATTTCTGCTTGTTATGTTATTTCCTCGAGTTCTTTTAAGTAAATAATTTATTTTTCTGGGTTTTCCGCGAGTTTTTCACAGAAGGATAAGCCGAAAGTAGATGTATGTGTTGAGGATGAAACGATTGTGTACCTGAACAGAAAGGATGTGCAGAAAGCTCTCCACGCTCGTCTTGTAGGAGTCAATCAATGGACTGTTTGTAGCGAGTATTTCATCCACCTTCTTTCTGCACGAACCATTAAAAAAATCACACACGAAAGATTAAACCTGAAACAGTAAAATAATTTCCTCTTGTATTCAACCTGCTGCAAAATCCGTTTGGTTTGCATTTCTATTTTCTGTTTTGAATTCATTTTTTGTTTTCTGTTTTGAGAGATTATTTTAAGATTACAGAAAACACGTTTAGTTTATTATTCCGAAAAACTGTTTCTCAAAACAAAAAACGCGTTTGGTTTAAAAAATTTAGAATTAATTTTATGACAAATTAATTTGATTATTTAGTAAAACATATCAATTTTATACTTATACGCGAGTATTTGTATTTGGATAGGTTTTGTGTGATTTTATTAATTATTTCAATTTGAGAAATATTTAATTTCATTTTCCTTGTTTTGAGTTTTTTGAGTGTTTCAATGAAAAAACTCAAAATTTCAAAACGATATTTTGAGCTATATGTTGTAAAATCATCCTTATTTTCGAAAACAACGTACAAAACATGTTTTGAATGTTTTAAAAAACTAAAAATGGCCTCAAAATGGCAAACCAAACGCACTCTAATATTCTGTTTTCATTTTCTTGATACAGTGTTTTACAGTATGAGATGCAAGAACTAGAGGTACCAACAATTGGCATTCTAGGATTGCTTGTGAAATCTGGCATTCGCGTGCTAGTCTACAGGTAAATAACGATAACAAATCATTAGCTCGGACATGAATGATGAAACTGACGTACTCGTTTGGTAGGAAAAAAGCACTTGATAGTATAAAAGAGAAAAATAAGTTAATATCTTCTATATTATACACTTTCCATGTACCAAATAAGCACACCATGTTCAGATATTTTACTCACGATAAACACAAAATCTTTGCAGTGGTGATCAAGATTCAGTTGTCCCACTGACTGGAACTCGAATACTGGTTAATGGATTGGCAAAGGAATTAGGAATAAAGACAACAGTGCCATATGGTCCTTGGTATGAGGGTAGACAGGTAAGAAATTTAATCTGTACATGAAGATTTACTTCAGAAAGTAAATACTTGGAGCCCTATTCTGGAAATTTGGTTTCTGCAATCTAGGTTGCTGGATGGACACAAGCATACGGAGACTTCTTAACATTTGCAACCATAAGAGGAGCTTCTCATGAAGCTCCACTTTCGCAGCCAGAGAGATCGCTTGTACTGTTCTACTCATTTGTAAATGGGAAGCCACTTCCACAGATTAACGGCACGACAGAGGAAGGAAATCCACAGACTCGACTCACCCAAACCTAACAAGAAGTGAAAACATTTGCTTATAAACAATAATTCTACATCCTCAAAATAGATATTATGACTGTCAATTGTAACTTCAGAATTCATATGAAACATTGTGACCATATTTATGATGGCTTGAGGAGAATGAGAAATTTCATTTTATGCATCTAATTCCCATGATCCTATCCATTTTACATGCCATTCAATCATATTTGAAGAACAAGCGAAACCAAATTTATTTGAAAGGAGAGTTTTTTCTTCTTCCTCTATACAATAGAGTCCAATCAGAAAAATGCCGGCCATAAACAAGCAATGCGTGCAAGTAACAATGTGTAATTCATAAGCTGCCAATAAACAGGCTCCAGAATACAACACAGTCAAATCAAGAATATTCAATTCATCAAATTTCCCAACAATAATAATCCACAAACTAAAAACCATAATGTCTATCCGTTAAGACAAGTTTAAACGCTAGAAAATTATATAGCTTAGACAGAATATGATTCTAGGTAAATTATGCTTTGACATGACACGAGTATCATCATTGCAGTAGAGTAGCACCGAATCAGTCGTGAAGTGTTCCTAGAATATCATCGTCCCGGTACAAATGATACCTGTAATATCATCAAGGATTATGGTCCAAAATTAGCACTGAATTCACACAAGTTTCAACACAACAGATATCATCCAAGAAAATTAAGGTCTAATTAAGAACGGAAGTGAAAACAGGTAGATTTGGTTGGATATGGATAGTCAACATCAAATTTTAGTTAATGCCTTGAAACCCAGAACAGTGAACAAACTAGAAGTCGGTCAGAAGAATCATAGGAATCCAATCTGTTGAACTAAGGCAGGGAAGAGTGCCAAAATTAAACAATGCTTGAATAGAAGCTTTCGCATCTGCCAAATTTAATTGGTTCCTACAGGTCAAAATTATAAAGCCACAGAAGACAGAAGTAACTGAATTAGCCCTTGTGTTGTCTGGCATTTATCTCCAGGATTTTTACCTTTCTGAGGGGTTTTAGGTTTTTCTTGCAAGAAGAGCAGGTGTTTTTAATTTTGATATGGAGCAACTCAGTACTAGAATAGACGGAGACGATTACTTAGTTTATTGGATAAACATCTCTGAGATAGTTGTTTCACATCAAGAGTACTGAGTACCTTATTCAAGTAGAAATTATAACACGGTGCAGACGCATATAAGAAGTACAATTTACGTTAAGAGCAAAAGGAAGAGAGGACAGAAGGCTTACTCCTTTACACCAAGCTTCACTTCAGTTCCTCCATAATCAGGCAACAAAACATGATCTCCTTCCTTCACACTGACTGGAATCAGCTTTCCTTCCCTATCATGATAACCGGGACCAACAGCAACAACTTTTCCAGAATTCAGCTGAATCATTATGGGGGAAATAATTTTCAGCAGTGCAAAAATAAAAGTTTCAATAAATACAAATGAAATACATTGTACAGTCCAGTATTAGAAACCAGGATTGATCTTCAAAAATATTACTTTGTCCCATATACCAGCTGATGGAATCTATAAGAGCTGCAAAAGTTTCGAAGTTAACGAATTAAAGCATTGAGCATTCATCGCTGATATACCCAAACAACTTAAAGTGGCTATTCCACCCATCTCTAGCTCATAGATCTTAGTTTTCCTCTGACTTCTCTTCAAATATTATTTTCACTCTGTTCTAAGGGCTATCAAACACTGACATGAGGCTGACCGTTAAATCAGCACATCATATAAACACAACCAAAGGCCTCCACAAAATAAATCGTGCCAGATTTGCCCTCAAAAATACTATCTCAGAAGAACAAGAATAGTGTCAAACATGTTCTTAAGTAAAAGAATTTTGTAAAAAAAATAAAAATAAAAATCATAATGTCTTACTCTCATACACGTACTCTGGTAACAGATTAAAATACAATCTATGATGCGCAGAAAATAGTGATGTAATATTTTGCATATTCTTTGGTAAGAGTAAAACTTCAAAGCAAAATGATTTTGATATGCTTTAAAAGTATACCATCATCTGCCAAGAAATTAAACTAAGCTAGATTACTATAAAAATTCCCCTCCAATTATTATGCAAGTACTTCTATTGCTAGTATCTTCATCCATTTGGATTGTAGACGAATCGTACACAGGAAAACTAGAAAGTAAAATAACTTGAACACTAGCGGAAATATTAAACTAAAAAAAACCACCTAACAAGCACATTATATAAAAAATAAAAATACATTCTCAAATCTTTGTCAGCATTTCATTGTGATATGCAAAACTGACCCACAAGACAAAAACATCCATAGAGTAAAATCTCTTCTAAAAGAATGAATATTCCTACCATATTACATAGATTTTTATGTAAACAAATAATAATAAAATAAAATAAAAAATTCCAAGAGAAAATTAACTAATAAAAGAACTAAGAAAGAGCTACCTTTACAGCGGGAATTGGTTATACCTTGGTGGTTTTCTCAGGGAGGAGGATTCCAGCGTTTGTTTTGGATGGAGGGATAATTTTCTCCACCAAAACCCGATTCAGGAGGGGCATCAATCGCTTAGCCATTTATTGTTCTTTGGAGAAGAAGAAGAAGAAGAAGAAGAAATAGAAATGCAGAAGGCCAGAAGCCAAAAAACGAAGAAGGGCGCTAGGTTATAGGGTTTTTGGGCATTAAGTTTAAGTAGTCTTCAACTCCAGTCTAGACATCACTAGGGCTTTGGGCTGTTCGGCAAGGCTTAAAAGTCAATTAAAATTGAAAATATAATCGTTATTGAATCAACTCGTCTAATAAAAGTCAACAATAACGATTAATTTTTCAATTTTAATTCGATTTTAATCTCTACTAAACACGCCCTTAATGATATGTGAAATACATAATTTGATTTTTCTTGAAATATATTTTTCTCTTTTTTTTTTTTTTTCAATTACACTTTCTTCAATAAAATGATATTACACGTAAATTCAAACCGAGTATTAATTTAAGGGTAAATAGCACAAAACGTCTCTACATTTCATTTTTTGACACTTTCACCCTACCTTCTACCTTTCATTTTGCAAAATGTCATTTTCAACAATTTTTCAAATAAAATAACGATTTTATCCTTATATTCAAATGAAACAAAAAGAAAAGAAAAAATAAAAAAACTAATTGTAACCATACTCCCAATATTTTAAATAAAAAAGTACAAACGGATCCTAAATAAATTAGGAAAAAAAAAATCATTTCTCTATCTCCACCCAAACATGTACTAACCTTGAAAGAAACTCTCCATCCAATGCCACCGCCTCCTCCACCATTTTATCGCATCCAACCAAAAAATTTGTGGATCTCATTATTGTTTGAACCTTGCTACAGGTACCCGGGCATTTACACGCCCGGGTACCCGGCCCCACTGCCCCCCCTCACAATAGGGGGGGCAGTATTATTATATTCGTGGTGGGCCCCTCACTTATGTGAGGGGCGGGTAACCGGGCGTGTAAACGCCCGGATACCTTTAGCATTTCTCTTATTGTTTGGTCAAAATAATAACCACAGAAGACTATGAACGAACAAGGATGGCATAGATAAAGTCAATGCTGCTGCAATTTGGAAGGTTTATGGGCAACTTCCTAGTAAGCTAAACGAAAAATACACTACTTGAAATTGAAAATTCAAATTAAGTTGCTCCAATTTAAAATCAGAAATCACAGGCATCAATGCTACTTCAAATCAAAATAACCATCCTACAATACTGTAATGTAGTCTCTAATGAAAACCCATACATCAAAACGAGCTCTATCCTTCAAATGATCCTATTTGACATGCAAAACAATATCCATCAATGTGGGGAGAAGAAATCAAAATTTCGCCACAGGGGTCGGGCCTGGTTGAAGCATGAAAAAGAAGAGACCAATATCCCTCTAACAATTTTGGGGAGGAAGCAAGGGAAAACGGACGTGTTTGGGATGGAAAATGGAAGGGGAATTGGGAATAGGCACGGTGGCAGTGGTGGAGGAGGAGGTGGCTTTGGAGGGAGAGTTTCTTGCAAGATTAGTATTTGGGTGAAGACGGAGAAACAATTTTTTTTTTTCTAATTTATTTTGGATTCGTTTGTATTTTTTAAAAAATATTGGTAGTGTGGTTGTAATTAATTTTCTATTTTTTCTTTTCTTTTCTTTTTGTTTCATTTGAATATGAGGGTAAAATCGTCATTTTATTTGGAAAATTGTTGAAAAGGACCTTTTGCGCAATGAAAGGTAGATGGTAGGGGTGAAAATGTCAAAAATGAAAGGTATGGACATTTTGCACACTGACATTAAAAGGTATGGACGTTTTGTGCTATTTACCCATTAATTTAAGGAAAAATTGCATCCGCAGTACCAAACATTTCACTTTTTTTTTTTTTTTGCAGACTTTGCCCAAACCTTTGATTGTGCCACACACTGTACCAAACCTTTAAACAATTCGTAGCTACAGTACTCATTGAAGGTTTCCGTCCGTTTGACCATGAAAATCGTTAGTTGACCCCAGAATTCAAAAAAAAAAAAAATTAATTTCCACTAAATAAACAATGGCAGTTTCGAAATTACACTATTTCCCTATCTATTATTGCAATGCACTGTTCACTTTCCCTCCATTTTCATCACTATTAATATGCTTCTCTCCCCCAGTAGCTATTCAGGAAAGAACAGCGCTCAGATGGAGATAAATGTATGCAGGTGTGGTTCTGCAGTGCAGATGAAGACCTCATGGACGAACCTAAACCTAGGAAGAAGATTTCTCACTTGTCCTCGAAACCAAAATCTGGGTGGATGTACCTATTTTGTGTGGTGTGACCCTCCAATGTGTGAGAGATCTAGGGAGCTTATTCCAGGTCTATTACGGGGCAAGGAGGAAAATAAAAGCTGAAATTAGCAACCTCCGAGCAACAAGACCAAATATGTGGAAGACATGGTTGTTCGGCTTTGGGTGCAGTGTGTTTGTAAAATGGGTTTGTACCTAGGTATTTCGGTTGGGTTTGTGGGATGGACGTTTTTAGCTTCGGAAATTTAGGTTTAGTGTTTAGGCGTTGGGGGTTTTACGGTATATGCTGTGAAACGTGGATATAAATGTGGTCGTGTAATGTGCCATTTTCCTTCAAATGAAGTTCCCATTTTTGACTGTGTTTTAGACGGTGCTCACTTGTCACACATCTATTTTTGTTTCTACTCTTGTTTAATAAGAAGTTAAAGTTCTCAATACGCGCTAAACATTTCGTATATAGTGCATCAGAGGTACCAAACATTTGTCACAATTGCAATAAAAGTACTAAACCTTTTATTGTGGTTTCAATAAAAGTACCAAACCTTTGGTTACCAATGTACCATTAGTATCAAACCTCTGGTGATCGTTGCGTAACGAATACCAACATTTTTCACACAGAATTTCATTGAAAACCATGTCACACCAATGTAATGCAATGGATCCAACATTAACAGTCCAGAAAAAAATATGAAATAACAAGATTTGCTGCATATGCTTTCAATTCCATTCCACATTTGAAAAAGTACAGTACAACATTGCAAAATAATTACAACATAAAAGTTAACTTTACAAAATCATTTGATAACATTGACAAAATAAGTTCATTTCCCAGTAAAAAAAGGTGAAAGGAGAAAACACATTGTGTTCAAGATTTCAATCCTTGAGTCTTGGTCTTCTTCAGTCTTAACTTTGAAGTTGTTCCAGATGGTGTTCTTTTCTTCCCCTTGACGTACTTGACTGTATATCTTATTGAGACTTAGCTTCACTAGGCAACGATCCCTTGCAGCTTCTTTTGTTATGTCCAGATCCCCCGTATCGTTTACACGTCATCTTCATTTGTCGATGTCTTATTATTTCTAGCATAGTTTTGATGGGCTTCTCTCTAACAACAACAATTGAAGAATTGAATGCCTCGTAGGGTTACTTAAAAGAATGTCACACTTGAAATTTTCTTCAAAATGGGATCTACTCCATTGGGAGGACGATTTCTCATTAATCTACTTGTAAGCATCTTTATTGATGTCTTTCAACCCGTTCGTCGCATTCCTCCACTCAATCACAGTTGTGGCCCTGGCTGCAGCCCAAAACAAGCTCTTAAGGGTCAGTCCTTTGTCTGCCAAAGTGAAATTACTGTATAAATGTCTTGCACAACACCTATGCTCAGCTCCTTCACATAATGACTTATACAATCCACCAAACCCCTTTGTTTATCAGAAATGAATGTCCCAGCTCTAGGGTTATACATTCCTATGTCATCAACCAAGAACTGTATGAACCATTACCAGTTTGTTTTGTTTTCAGCATCAACAACTGCTCATGCAATGGGGATCATACAATTCTTAGGATCAATTCCACAGTTGCCAGCAACTATCTACCTTGTACAGACTTAATGAAGCAACCATCCAACCCAACAACTGGTCTACATCCAGCGTTAAAACCCTCTTTACAAGCCCCTAAACAGATATACAATCTCTTAAAGCTAGGACCCGAC
>CAIGRF010283465.1:0-11420 GCA_903798235.1 Fraxinus ornus | reverse complement strand
CTTTCAACCTTTTCCATTGGATTATATTCTCACCTTTTAAATTATCTTCAGAATGGGGCATCTCCCAATCGTATTTTGCTTTCATCCAACATGACAAGTTCATTATAATAATTTGCAAGTGCTTTTTCGTTTAATAGGAGAAGACCAACTCCCCTAAGTATGATGTCATTGTCCCCATGTGTATCTATATACTCTCCCTCAAGCATGAAGCCTTCATAAGATTTGTTAATTGTTAGTTTTTGACTTCGTAAATATTATTTAAACTGTATAAGCTTGAACATAAAGGGATTAATGCATGTATATAAGCATTGTCCAATATAATGCATTCCATCACAAAACTCACAAATTATGTTTTCTGCAAAAATATCTTCATCATCCATGTCGTACTGAATTATTGCAATTTTTTTTGTTGCCTTTACTTTGTCAAAATCATGCTCATACTGTTGAATAGTTCTTTGAAGAATACTAAGCACAAGAGAAATTAGTGTAGGTAATCAAAATAAACAAAACAAAATATATAAATAAATTCGAATCATATATAAATTAATAAACCCAAACTAAATATTTTATTCCTTGGTAACGACGTCAAAGACTTGTTCATGCAAAATCAACAATTGTACGAGATCGTTACAATAGTAGATGTAATGAGAGGAGTTATCGTCCCACGAGAAATAAATTCCAATTCAAATTTAATAGTTTTGTATGGAATTCGAATTATGTAAATAAAAGAGATATTTTGATTTTATTTATTCAAAAGTATTCTAAGAAATATGCATAAACTTAGATTTGTATAAAATTATAGATGATTGTATTGGATTTTGAATCTGTCTATTTCTATTTATTTCAATTCTTGATTTGTAATCTAGTTTCGTTTATGCGTTCTTGACCATAGATAAAGCTATTATATTAACTTTCTTTTTCAAATAATGTAATCTATCGTAATCACGATCCGAATATATTCCCAGTCCGAATTTGAATGGATAGATATTAAATTTTAGAATATTTATATGATTGCACACATGATAAATATTATTCCAACACATATTACACATATGATAATTTTGTTGCATTCTAAATTTATTATGAGTCTCTCAACACTACAACAATCAAGTTAATTATCTATTGGTGAAAAATCAATTAAATAATAAAATGAGAATGCAAAATTAATCAAGAAACATAAGAAATAAACTAAACTACTAGATTTGAATTAAAACAAACAAATAATAGAGTTCATCTTCATCCAATACAAAAATAGATCTAATCTAACATGTTTTTAAATAAATTACAAGAAAATAAAATATGACCTGGATCATGATAGAATGCAAAAGATGTTGATCTTCAATTCCAATGTTGAATTTTTCAAAATCTTGAAGTAATTGACTTCAGTTCCTTGCTCGGGTTTGATCTCCTCTTTCAAAATGTAGCAATTGACACCTTGTTCTTGATGAATTTAATAATATTACTACTATGTATCAAGAGGCAAGAGAAGGTTCCCCCAATATTTTGGCCAAGTTTTGCATTGATAGAAGTCCAAAAATCTAGCCAAAAGTATAAAAAAATCGAATAAAAAGGAATTTCAATCCCAGCCAAAAATTGAATAGCGTGGGCGCGACGATACACTTGGCGCGAGGGTACCATTTTTCCTGTTTCTTTTCTGTTGAATTGTACATTGAGCTGGCCATTTTCGTGCCACTTAGGACTTTGTTTCTTTTGGCTTTTTTTATTCAATCCCCAACTTTAATAATTATTCATCTTGAACCCCTCTTGTCATACATTTTAATCCTTCAGCTTCCAATTGAATCCGAGAATTTTCCAATCATCGAAATTAAGTCCAGATCAACTACGGCAACTTGCAATTGAGTTATAATTTCTTCTTTTTTTCATCCTTTTTCGCTCCTTTGTGCAATTCCATCTATTTACCTCGAGTTTTACATATCAAACGAAATATGTATATAAATAAGTCATAAGTTATCAAAATTAAGCACAATTTGTCTCATTTTAATCATCACTAATCAATGAAATTTAAAAAAATAATATCATGTCTATATCCTTGAAAATTAGGAATTAATAGAATAAACGATGATATAGTACAACTATTGTTGACCTATGGTTGATTATAATCACACAGTTTTGATTATATCAAACAAGTTAATCTTCTTTACTAACAGTTGAATTTGAGTGGTTATAGTCTTCAAAATATCCAACGACAAATCGATTGAAAGATCAAAATCAAGATGAACTCACAATAAAGGTCAAGATGNCTTCTTTACTAACAGTTGAATTTGAGTGGTTATAGTCTTCAAAATATCCAACGACAAATCGATTGAAAGATCAAAATCAAGATGAACTCACAATAAAGGTCAAGATGGAAGTCAATTATTCAAGTCAAATATTTCAAGACAAGAGCTTAAAAGTCAAACGTCAAAGAAAAATCAAAATCAAAAGCTTAAAAGTCAAACATCAAAAAGAGATTGAGATCATGACCTTGAGAGCCAAACTTCAAAAAAAAGATTTCTTAGATCAAATGTAAAAGTACTAAAACTTTGATCTTTATCAATGAATGATAAAAGCTCTAAAATCATTTTATGCACTAAAAACTATTTTGATCATATGTAAAAATGACTTTTAAAATGATATTTGAACTTGAGAAATATCCTTTATATTGAAAAACTAGTTAAAAAAAACTATCCAAAAGTCCACTATTTTCAAAACATTCAATCACATCAAATGGGACCAAAACGTGAAAATCAATTGAACCAGCCTAAAGCCGACGATCAACCGGTGACGATCGAACAACCTAGATTGGAGATCGACTGAAATGTCCAACCGTCCAAAATTTGACCGAACGACTTCTGATTTCTTATACAACGCCTATATTGGTTATCCAAACATGAGACCATCGGCTGGTTACTCATCCGAACATTCAGAATGTCTTGTTCATTGGACTCTATAAATACATTTACTTTTTTCATTCATTGCAATATTTTCAAGAGTATCATAGTTAAATATATTTGGAGAGAATTCTTTGAGCTTACATTTGTATTCGTTCATTTATTTCTTCATATAAAAAACTTTGATTGATTCAAACTCTTTAATCATCATCTTCATCAAAGTTTTTCATCTCACTTTTTGTACTTAACTTATTTATATTTATTCATAAAAGAGAGATATATCTAAAAGAAAATCTTTAAACTTACAATGGCATTCATTTCATTTATTTTGTCCTATCAAAAACTTGGTTGTTGAACTTCTTAAATTATAATCTTCATCAAAGTTTCTCATATCTCTTTAGACTTAACTTATTTCGATCATTCACAAAAGATGGGTACATTTTGAAGAAAATCTTTGAACTTATATTGCATCCAATTCTCTTCTTCTTTATGCTAAAACAATGATTGGTTGAATCAAACTTGAAAAATTATTATACTCATTAAAGTTTCTCATCTCTCTCTTGGTACTTAATTTATTGTTATTATTCATTAAAATAAAGAAATATTTTGAGAAGATTTTTGAACATAAATTGCACTTATTTCTTCTTCATATTCTCATTGAAAAACTTTGATTCGTTGAATAATATTTTGAAATCATCACATTCATCAAGATTTTCTTATTAACACTTGAGCTATCATTTATTGCTATTCATTAAAATATTAGTCTCTATTAGTACTTAATTAATTTGTATATTAAGAGAGAAATTTCATTGTTGAACCATTGCTCTAAACTTGTGAGCCATATTGAGGTCTCGTGAAAGGTCAATCGTATAAGGATCGACACCCATTGTTTTAAGTCATCGTGCAGGTCATATTGAGATCCCATGAAAGCTAAATATTATATGAGGATCGATGATACTTGTTTGTAAGTCATTGGAAGCATTGTAAGAGCTTGGGTTGCACCATAAGTCAATTAATATAGTGAAAACGTCTTGCTCGTGACGGAGAGCTTGATAGCAGAGAACGTAGATCATTGTTTTGGATTAAACCCACAATTCTATCATTTGCATCTTCTCTTCCCTTTTTTTTACTTACCATTATTTCATTTACATTTATTATTTTATTGGTCTACTTATTTTTTATTTTCATATGATTTCTACTTAATTGATCAACATGTTAACTTGCTTGATTTAAGGTTAATTCTTCGAAAAAGATTTAAAAACCAATTCACCCCCTATTGGTTAGTTATTCTCGAGCTATCAATTGATATCAGAACTAGGTCCCTATTTTGAAATTAAGATTTTACAATCTCGAGTAATGGCTAACCACAATATTCAAAATCTTTTGGGACATTCTACAAATCGTCCTAATTTTTTTTTATGACACTCATTATAACTATTGAAAAGCTAATGATTTATATTCAGTTAATAGATTAATATTTGGAAAGCTATTGAATATGATCCTTATGTGCCTATAAAGATTATCAAGGTTAATGACAAATCGGATCAAACTATTCAAAACCTATAAAGGAATATGGTGAAAAACATAAACAAAAATTATCTTTAAATGTTGGAGCCAAAAATCTACTCAGTTGTGCTTTGGATAAAAATGAATTTAGTCATATTAGCACATGTGATTTTGCTCATGATATTTGACATGCTTTAAAAGTAACTCATATACTAGCAAAGAAGGGGAAACGGAGGAGCTTCATAATCGCCAAATTGTATTGAAATCGACAATTGATGAAGACCATGAAGAAAATGAAAGTCAAGAGGAAGTTGCAAACATATGCTTCATAGCTATGTAAATGAGGTAAACACAAATGACAATTCTTTTATATGATGAATCGTTCAAGAATTTGAAAAACTTGCTCTCAAACACTTTATTTTCAAAAAAAAAACAAAAAAAAGGGAAAAAAATCTTTATTGGAAAAGGAGGCAAAGAAACATTTGAAAACTTAAAATGATTTTGAAAAAGAAAATGTCGATTACGATTCTTTTATTAAAGATAATTTCTCTTTACAAGAAAACATTTTAGATTTGATTGAAATTGTTCATAAATTTACCCCCAAGGCAAGAAAAACTTTGATCTAATGCATTTTTAATAAAAGGGGAATCGGATAACAAACCATTTTAAAAATTGAAGTCTTTTAAAAATTTCTTTGTTAAAGTCTCTACTTTCCATCTTCCTAATGTCCATATGTAGTTTTTGCAATAAAAATAGACATCTATCTTTTGTTGTTCAATAAAAAAGAGACTATACTTTGAAGGCAACTACAAGTGGATTGAAAAGACTACTTACACTAATTACCAATGAACCAATGTTGTGTACCAAATAACAAAAATTGAGTTATTTTTGTAGGTACCAAAGAAAATAAAGAGCAAATGGTTTTTGGATATTACATGCTCAAAAGCTTTACTTTTGGAGATAATGCCAAAGGAATAATTATTGGCATTGGAAACATTGGTAATCTTTCGTCTTCCTCTATTGAAAATATTCTATTAGTTGATAACCTAGAACATTATAAGAAGCCAAAGTAAGGATGTTTATCATAAATGTTGAGTTTGAAAGTGAAGAAAAATGTTTTCAAAGTTTAAAGATGATATTGATTGTGGCACATAAGATTATATCATATTTGCATGGACTTACTTTCAAATATTTTCAAAAATTGTTTTGTTGAAGGTGGGATTTGAATTTTGAGAAAGACAAAACTTGTGATGCATGTAAATTTGGAAAACAAGTGAAGAGCTCTTTCGAATAAAAGCAATATTCTTCAACTACAAGACATTTACAACTCCTTATGAATCTTTTTAGACTATCTAGAATTGCAAGCTTTAGTGGTAAATATTATGTTTTCGCCATTGTTGATGACTTTTTCTAGATTTACTTGACTCCTAATTTTGAACCTAACAGATGAAGTTTTGAATACATTTTAAAGATTTTTTTAAATAGGCTCAAAATGAAAAAGAGTAAACTATTACTACCATTTGGAGTTATCATGGTTGAGAATTTGAAAATGTTACATTTGATGGTTTTTTGGAAAATCAATGGCGATGAACATAATTTTTCGAATTCTACAACTCCTTAATAAAATGGTATAGTAGAAAGGAAGAATTGCAAATTGCAAGAAATGGCTTGGACTATGCTAAATAAAAATGGTTTACCACAAAATATTTTTGAACTAAAGCCATTAACACACTTGTCATATAGTGAATATAGTCTTAGTTAGTCGAAAGAAAACAAACATCTTATGAACGTTGGAGAAATAGAGTTCTCAATATCGGTTATTTTAAAGTATTTGGCGTAAATGTTTTATCTTGAACACTAAAGAAAGTTTGGAAAAATTTGATTCAAAGTCCAATATTTGAATTTTTCTTAGATATTCATCTACAACAAAACTTATTGAATTTTCAATAAAAGGACTTTAGTTGTTGAAGAACTCATACATGTAATATTTGATGAACATAATCTACTTGATCAAGAGAAATGTATTGATAATGAGGTAGGTTTGGAGATTCCTTTTGAATAAATGAAAATCCAAAATCGAAACAAGGAAGTCCCCAAAAATCTTGAAGATCAACATAAGGATGAAGCAAATGTACAACAAGATGAAGAAAAATCCCCCGATGTACAAAATGATCCATCTCTACTTAGGGAACGAAGGATTGTCCATTTTCATCCAAAAGAACTCATCATTGGTGATCCTTCCAAAGATGCAAGGCTTCTACTAGTAATCAATTTAATAATTGTGTTTTTATTCATAAATTGAACCAAATAATTTCAAAGAAGTCAAGTTTGATGAATTTTGGATTCTAGCTTTGCAAGAAGAAATAAATCAACTCGAAAGAAATCATGTTTGGGATTTAGTTGCTAGACCAAATCATCAAACAATCATTGGTACTAAATTAATTTTTAGAAATAAACGAGATGAAAATGAGATAATTGTGCATAATAAGACTAGATTAGTGGCTCAAGATTATAATCAAGAAGAAGACATCGATTTTAAAGAAACATTAGCACTAGTTGTTAGATTAGAATCAATTCGCCTGCTTCTTGTTTTTGCTTGGCATGAAGGATTTTCTCTTTATCAAATAAATGTCAAAAGTGCATTTCTAAATAGTTTTATTCAAGAAGAAATATTTGTAGAGTAACCCCCGATTTTAAAAATCACAAGTATCCAAATAATGTTTTCAAACTAAGAAAAGCTCTTCATGATTTAAAGTAAGCTCCTAGAGCATTATATAAAAGATTGAGGAAATTTCTTCTTTCAAATGGTTTTTCAATGGGAAAAGCAGATACTACACATTTTATCAAAATCAAGAATTGATGACATGATTATTGTGCAAATTTATCTTGATGATATTATTTTTGGTATCACTAACATTTCTCTTTGTGAAGAATTTTCTAATTGTATGAACAAAGAGTTTGAAATGTGCATGATGGAAGAACTCAAATTCTTTCTTGGACTCCAAATCAAATAAACTAATGATGGAGTATGCATCAAACTAAGTACATGTACATACTCAAGAAGTTTGAAATGGAAGATTGAAATCAATGAATACTCCAATGAGTTCATCAACCATGTTAGACAAAGACAATTAAGGTACACCCCGTAGACCAGACAAACTATCGAGGTATGTTGAATCTCTTCTTTACCTAACCGCTAGTAAACCAATATTATATTTAATTTGTGCTTAAGTGCTAAATTTCAATATAATCTTAAAGAAACCTTAGTGCTGTAAAACAAATCATTATCTTAGTGGCACTAAGACATTAGGTCTTTGGTATCTAAATGCACTAATGTTAGTTTACTTAGCTATTTGAATACGGATTGAGCCAAATGCATGATTGATTGTAAGAGAACTAGTGGAACTTGTCACTTCTTAGTCTTTGTACATGTATCGTGGTTCAGTGAGAAACAAAATTTCATTGCATTATTTACCACGAATTCAAATATTTCTTGGCCGCTAGTTTTTATGGATGAAACAAACACTAAATGATTATAAATATCTTTCGATTACATAGGTGTGTGATAATACTAGTGCCATAAAATTGAAAAAAAAAATCACATTTTGCATTCTCGAACCAAGCATATTGAGATTAGACACCGCTTTTTAAGATATCATACACAAAAGGGAGATATTGGACTAGAATTTTTTAATACGAAAAAATAATTGACGGACATTATTACTAAACCTCTTGCATTTATAGATTTTCATATATTCAAAAAGGTTTGGGAATTATTAATGAATTTGAAGTATGTAGCTAATTTGTACTCTTACATGATTTCTATGTGTATCATTGGTTAAAATTTATATAAACTTTACCCATTTGATTATACTTATGACGATGACTCATGCTTTGATTAGTATTTTGATATAAATATCATGATTATCCTTTTGTTTAGAGTTGTACATTTGGCACTTTGTGTTTAATTAAGGGGGAATATTATTCATTCCTATGGTTGTTTCAAAGTTTTAATTATATATGCTGCACTCTTGTTCTCCTATGCGGTATCTTTTTCCTCATGCTAAAAAGGGGAAAATGATTGAGATGATAGATTATATGATTTGAATGATCAAATGACATACTTTGAATCATCTATGTGCTTTGAATGAATGAATATTGATTTGTAAAGATAGGGAAACTATATGGATTACATGGTAAATCTATGATTTTTATCCTTTATCGATTGTTTAATATTACTTTGCAATAATCTTCTCTATCATTTTACGTCTAAATTATACCGCAAGCACATGGTCGTCAAGTTTTATAATATAACGGTTAAGTTAGGATGTCAAATACACAGAGCTTTAAAATCAAAATCTTACTAAGTACTATAATGAAAATAGCTCTTATTTTATCTAGACAATTGAATTTATAAGATCGGTATTTTTAACAAAATCTAACATGAATGTTTGACTAAATCAATTATTGAAAACAAGTTATAAGGATTAAGCAACATGAGAAGAGCCAAGAGTTTTGATTTCATCTAACTATCCATTATGTTTCTCAATTCTCTAATTATATTTAATTTATTTTTCCAAATTTATAAGCAAGAACCCTAATGCAATTATACTTCCTTTCACGAGTGTCGAGTAAATATTATTCCTAAAATTCAATTCTAGTTTCAAAATAAAGTATAATTCCTTTGAAGTGTTTCCACATAAGAACCGTAGAACTTAATATTTCTTAGATTTTTTATTCGGAATAGAGATATTAAACAATCAAATCAATCAATTAATGGCTAGTTAATTGAAAGCATTAAGAATAAACACAAATCAACTTTAAAAGAATTATACTTTTGGAGTGTGGCTCCTGGGCGCTGCAAATATTTTGTGTCTGGTGCCTATGTGCTAGTGGTTCAGTACATGGCTGCTGGATCTCTACATATTTCTACCTTGGCTGGGAATTGAGTAATGCCTAGGTACTGCCTCTCTCTCCCTCATTTTTAGTCACAGTTGGTGTTTTATGGATACATGATAAAATGACAAGCTTTTTCGTCTAAGGATATATATATATATACCAGCATCCTAATTTTTCAATATGAATAGTTCGTCCGTCAAAGATAGGAGGTCTAAAAGGTGCTCCGTTCGTTACTAGATTTTTTTGTGGATCACACTTTTTTAAAAATAAACCGCACGATACCAAGTGTAAATTCTAAAATCTTGATAAATAAAATAAATAAATTTTAATTTCACTGTTATAGTTCTAGACGACAGACAGTAAAAAGTTCAAACGCTCAGATTTTAACAGTTTTGAGTGGTGTATATAATATGTGTTGTGTTCTAAGGTTTTAATTGAATGCAGAAATTAATTTAAATATTAAAACCAGAACACTAAATCTAACGTGGTAAACCCTGAAGGGAAACATCCACGGGTCCATGCCACAAGTAAAATAATCTACTAAAATCAAACGATAAAAAATACAATAGTCTCAGTTTTGTAATTTTGCAAAAGTTACAAAAAGAACTAAAAAAAAATCTACAAACAAATCCTTTGTTTTATTCTTCTTTCGACTTGTAGAATTGGAATCAAGCATCATGATCTTGACTATATCGCCACTTCACTATTGTATTTGACTGCAACCACCACATGGATTAAGAATCATTGTACATTAACTCACATTATCTTGTTTCTCCAAATAAGTTAAAGAGAACGACTATCTTTGAATATACTTAACGAAGCCTCTCGTTTGTTGAACTCTCTCGAGAACACGAGAACTGCTTGTTGTTGGATAACAGCTGAACGACTAGTCACATGTTCATTGAAAGAGTTAGGTTTTTGAAAGCTTCCTTCCTTCCTTTCTTTCTTGATTAATTGTCTTACTTATTGGTAAAAAAATTATCAAAGATGGAAATAAAATCTCATACGACAATCTACAATAACGTGGTAACAAACTTATCATAAAGAATATGCAATTATCATAAAAGATATGCCAAAAGATATCCTAGATTTGTAGAAGTCATATCTTATTCTGAAAGATATCCTAAATTTGTTAGAAGTCTAATATGAGGACACATTACTTTAATTTAACAAATCCTTATATTTTATTTCTAAACAAATCTAAAAATATCTAAGATGATATAAAATTTATTTTGCATGAACCATATATGTATAACATGAAATCAGGTCCTATTAGACAAGGAAAAACAATAAAATTTGCCAATTTGCTTACCATAGTAGTTTGTCAGGATTGGTTGCTGTTAGAACCTTTCCCTGTTTCACTTTTTGGCAGTTTTCTTGATATTTAAAAATCAATCTATACATTAAGCCCTTGTTTGATGGTCCCCCTTTTTTTTTTTCTCAAAATCAATGTTTTGAATAGTGATTTTTAGGAGAATGTGTGATAAAAAAATAGGGAAAAATTTTGAATTTACATGTAAAATATTTTATTATGTGAATATATGATTAAAAATAAGTATGTAAAAAAATTGGTTTTTAAAATAATGATTGTCAAACATGGACTAAGTAAGCCAATAAATTAATATGTGTAAAAATATGACACATATTTTTCTAATAGAAGCATTGCAGGTTTTTGCCAAGCATAGGGGCACCTAGGCGCTATAGCCGATTCCAAGGTTCCTAATTAGTTTTGGAAACATATTTTTAAGATTGGGGCGTTCTACATGCATTTGAAACTTTTTAATATCTATATAAATAGGAAAACTAACCTATTTTATTTATTACAGCTCATACATCATAATATTTTATCCTTATCTCGGAGAAGTTATAAGGCAAAACTCATCCATTTTTTGTGCAATTTGAAGGAGTTGGCAGCCCAATTCAAGATCATTGAAGAGATTCAAGATTAAAAGGTTGTACTTCATTTAGGATGATTGATGATGCCCTGTTAACTCTTTAACTCAATAAATTGATTGTTTTTAGATTAATTCTTGTTATTGTTGATTATTTGTTATTGAATTGATTGACATCCTATTATCTAAGATAATAGGACTTTTTTGGGATTCATGATTATACCGAGAGGTA
>CAIGRF010283405.1:21439-39950 GCA_903798235.1 Fraxinus ornus | reverse complement strand
ATAGAAAATATTATCTTATTGAAAAATGTGTGATTGAAAATGAGTAAAAGAATGAAAATGAAAAAAATAACGAGAAAATAGGGGCTAAAAGTGACTATGAAATAGTACATTTTACAGCTAGTGACTATGAAATAGTACATTTTACAGCTATGTCGCGTTGCTTTAATTTCAAGTAGATTAGGAGGAGAAGTGGGGGATAAGAAAAGTGACAAGATAGGTCAACTAATCATACCACTGATTGGTTAACAGTTGAGTTCCATCTCTGGGTTACCGGACTTCTCAAGACCCGACCCGCTACACGAAGTGGATCCGGTTCCAAATTTCAAAATATGAGAAGAGAAAGAAATGATTGTAGATCATTTACTCATTATGCGGTTGATATTATTTAATAGAAATATTTAATATTATTTATTAAACACGTACGATTGTATTCTTAACAATTGGGTTTTGGCAAGGCTATTAAATTCTTGTCACAATTGATACCTTTGTGGATGCACAATGGCCTTACATTTATGCCTTTTTGTGTACCTACATGTATGGACATAAAAATTATTTTCCTTACTCTGGCTTTCAATTTCAATGTGTATATGCTGCCTAGCACAAGCCAAATAGGAACACAATGGTCCACTTTATCTCTTCATGAAAAGACAATTTTGTTAAGATTAGATACAACTTAGAACTTGCTATTGTCAAGCATTTAAATTGGCGAGGGAAACAACTTTTCTCGTCAAGAAAATAGCACGTTAATTCCTTTTTATCATTATATCAGGTATTTGATAAAGTAATTCTGAGTCGGCTTCATTATTAAAAAAGATTCAATGAAAAATTGAAAATACGTGAGTTTCATCATGTTGTCTGTTGGAGTCCGAGTTCCGACCTCAACATTAAAATAAATATTTTCCAGATCACTCTGCATACTCCAAACATTAAGGTTGGACGCATTAGTCGTGAGATCAACTCGGACCTACGACCGTCGTATTCTATAAAGACATAATGATGCCTAAATCCCTATCGCTCCATCACGCCCTTCCATCCACAACTCCTGGACTGACACTTGGCAACTTTGACGTTAGCACCTTTTCTTCAACCAATCAGCTGTGAGTGATGATTATTTGATATCGACCATCATTACCTGATGGCATAACTGAAGCCTAGACGTAATGATGAGCTGACAAGGCCGACCTCACCGACTAGCAGTAAAAACCTGGATAAGTAGCACGCACTTCTAGGACGACACTGTAGCTGAAATGACATGAGTCGACCAAGTGGTGTGATCTTCCTTCCTATAAATAGAAACCAATAGTCTCCTCCCAAGATAGAGCTAAGACTCCATTGAAAGCGAGAATTCATTTCTATAGACCACTTTCCTTTTATGCAAATTATATACTTTGTTCCAAGTTGATTGGCAATGAACACCCCATTTTCTCTTTAAGTTGATAAAACAAAAAATAAATAAAAAATCACATTACATTTTTAGACATCAACATTGCCTATCCTTAATTCGTTAACGCATATACGTGCATCGGTACAAAAATTAAACTATTTTTTTTTTTCTTAATTTTGGCAATTATTATGACACGTCTTAATAAGAAGTGAATTAAAGCAATTGATGTGATGGATGGGGTGTCCCTATGGTTCCACTTTCCACATGGGGTGGTGCAAGGTAGATTTTACATGAACCAACCAATTAAATGGAGTTTGCAGTGTATGTATACATTAATTAATGGTATTACATCAACTGAAATGTAGATCCATTTAGGAATATCCAATGCATTTTTGATATATTATTGAGCAAATTGAATGGTTCAAATTAAGTAGCATGTGCTACATGTATATGGTAGGGGGACATGGACATTGCTTTTGTTGTGCCATCAACATTCACACTTTATCAAATTCTATATATCTAGAAAATTCAAGCATAGGATCGGGGCGGGGCGGGGCGGGGCGGGAAATACTTTTATCTAGGATTTTAGAATATCAACTAATAAAAATGAAACTTTTTTTCAAGGAGGGTACTATATTTGAAAAATAGTTAATAATCAATTACACTTTTCTAAGAAACCGTTACTAAATGACTATGATTTGAATGAAGTTAAAATCGTCTAGTGTATAAGAATCTAACATGCGAGGAAAAAAGAACACGGGGAAATTATCATTCTCGTTCGGGAGGGAAGGATTATTAAAAATATATAGGAAGGTGTATTTGTATTGGCTTAGGCCAAACATATCCTACAAAATGTAGCTTTTACTTTTCATTATGTAAAAACATGTTATTTAAGTGAAAAGTGACTGAAGCAAGCTAACCCCACACCCTTTCTCTCTTTTAAGTATTGTGTGTGCCCAAAACTAGTAGCATAACATGATTAATTTAGTTTACTTTTTATGATAGAAAACTAGTACTACAATATGAAATAATTCAAAATCTTGATTATTGAAACCTACGTTAAATAGAAATACTGTGACAAATTCATTGCATATACAAAATCACGAGTACACACACAAGCTATTACGACATCAACATGTATATTACACATGTTGAGTCACGATCATTTCTTTCACAAAAAAAAAAAATTTGTTTCTCATTAGTTAAAGTAGTGGAAGGCGACTTCCTCGAACGCTTTGTACAAGATTTTTACCCCAACAATGGAACTAGGGTATACAATACTATAAGTAGCGTTTCAACAAGAATTTTTACTCGATAGACGAAATTTATATGTAAGTTTGCATCATTGAATGGTGCATGCCATGGATGGTTATGTTTTGTGGTAGGATGAAAATATCATTATTTGGTGTATGAACCTTTTTGGGCATGTTAGGAAGAGTAAAAATATAGGAATGTGTAATATGTAACAAGCATGAAATATTGTAATGATGGGAGCCACTTTGTATTTGCATGGAAAGAATAATATCAAAAGGTGTAGTTCAATATCCAATACATGGCTCTATAAAGTTATAAATATCAATTTAATTTTGCTCTATCCACATTTAAATTATAATGTCATTAAAAATACATAAATTTCTCCACCTCAATCAAAAAAACTCATAAGCCCTTATTTGAGATACATTATTTTTTTCATTCTCATTATTCTACTCATTTTCAACCACACATTCTTCAATAAAAAAATATTTTTCAAATCATCAATAACTTTTCTTTCTTTTTCAACCATATATTTCCCATCACATCAACAAAAAAAAAAGCATTCTTGAAGCAAAAATGTGCACCAAACATGAGCTTAAGTAAAACCCATATGAAACGTGTAGGAGACATCGAGCCACGTAGTAGGAATGAACCAAAAAACCTGCAAGTCGAGCAAAAATTCAATCCAACTCAACTCAAGGTCTGTTTACTCGAATTGAGTACAAGACAATTTAATGTCTACTCACATCCGAGCACCAAAAACAGAAAAAAATGCCTTAAACTCCACTCCAAATCAATTTTCAACACAAACCCTAATAAAATATAAAGAAAAATACAAAATTCGCCTTTGTTGTAGTAATCTAATAATTCCGTAGAATCAGGTGTGGCCCGTGAATTCTGTTCCTAATTGGAACGGTACCCGTATCACCTCCCTCCGTAAACGGACTCATCCTACGTGGCAATGTAATACTTCATCCTTTGTCTATGGTAGTTAAAAAGTAGTTGTAAACTCAACCTGCTTTAGGGTTTGTTTGGGTATTACTAGTTTTGTAACCAACAATAACAAGTTGAGGGAGTCGAGACTCATAATTTTCATAAATACTCGCTCGAGACAGATCATTACAACCCCTTCTCGAGTCAAGAAGAAAAACGTAGCACGACAAGTTGACCCAAATATTGTTGTGTTAATTGAATATCATATGTTAAGGAGTAACACTATCGCTCTCAAATTCATATTTCGTATCATTCAAATGATGATGATGATCGAAGATTTAACCTCTTACCGGTCACTAATTAATTTTCAGATGAAAAATGGTTAAAACCCGATCCTACATAATTGAAACTTTAAAACAACATTATCGACATGTGTCACTGATTCTAATCCTCACAGATGTCATGAATTTTATTGATACCACCATCCAACTTAAGTATCTTTTAAAAGAAGCTTTTTGTCAAAATGTTGGAACACGCAATAAATTCACGTAGGGATTCAACCTCAGTAGACAAAATGTATGTCTACAATATAGACCTAATTCCACATATCCCATGTCGTGACTTGACGGTCAAATCTCATAGTTGGAGGTTGTATCATTACACACAAATTTAGAATATGATTAGGCTATGAAAAAGGTCGTTGATTAATGTGGTTAAATTAATCCATAGTCATTGCCAATAAGGAGAAGAACAATGCTTCATGTACAGAAGCATTGTTCACAGGGCACCTACAGGTTCCTCACAAAGGGGGCCCCCACATGTATTTTTTTAAAAAATTAGTGTGGGGCCCTCCTTTGTGAGGGGCCTGTAGGTGTCTCGTGAACAATGCTTCAGTACAAGAATACAATAAGGGAAGTTCGACTTAAAGTTCAAGGCTGATTTGCCTTACGAAGGCAGGAGACTTGAAAAAATAACATTCTTCTAGAGTGAAATCAATTCACTCAAACATTGAAGGAGTAATGAAAAGATAGACACCACTTCAAATAGAGGACTCATACCTAAAGTCCTGTGAGAGGAGTAGGGGTAGGGTGGAGCACGTGACTGGACGAGGATGGCACGTGACAGGGAAAATACATCGGTTTCCACTTTTCAGCAGTTGGTAAGTTGGTTTAATTAAGTAAAAAATGATGGAGTAAGTAAAATCATAACCACAGTTAGCCGACCCTAACCATGATCAATGAAAATTATTTAGTTAGTTAACGGTCGTTAATTTTAACGGTTTGTGAGGTTACAGTCTATAAAACGGGCCATTACGTTGCCTGCAGTACTTCGTCTCTCTCACCTGTCCCTCCCTGGCCCCTGCATTCTCTCTTCTCTTATCGTAAGAGATTTCCATTTTTTCTCTTCAAATCTTTGCTCCATTATATACATACACACAGGCACAGCAGTATATATATAGAGAGATACAGAGCTGTGGAATTGGCAATGGGATTTTCGAAGAAATGTGTGTCTCTGTGTTCTTTGCTGCTGTTAATGCTCTTCATTGGCGTTGGAGCCAGAGTTCAGAAAGATGAAGCCTCGCAAATTAGGTTTGTTTGCCTTTAAACGCTTTGGAAATTTCTGCATTTTGTGTGTGCACTACATTTTCACCGTTCGGAATTTGCTGTTTCTTACCGAGCGTGATTGCAAACACTCTATGCATTTGTTCTTTTCTGATCTTTGGTTGAATGTGATTTATTATTTTTGGTAATATTTTCCTTCACATGCTAGAAATTCACCTAATTGAGCAGAGTTTTAGAAATTTCTTCTAATGGAGCTCTGTTTTTTAACCTGATTTTACAGTGCTGTCGAAAAAGAGCAGTTGCAGAGCTCAGAGAACGCAACAATGGCGGCAAGGTTTGGAAAACTCAGCATTTTAAATCAGTAATCTTGTTAAAGTTTTTTACTACTGAGTCGACTCAGTAAAACGGCACCTAATCATTTTCTCAACCCTCATTGGATCAATAAATTCTCCCCAAATCCTAGCCCTCCATATTATTTCTCTCGTTAGAACAGATTAAATGTAAACCGTTGGATCTCTAATTCGCTCTCAAAACAATGAATCCTAGCCGTTCTGATCCAATATTTACCAGATCTCAACCGTTTATTCCGTTAATACACCAATCCTTCAATAGTCTCTTAGGATTCCTCTGTATAGAAAATCATCATTGGCTCCCGAACCCCGTCTTTTCCCATAATTGCCCCCTCACAATTCAGTTTATTCCACGCTAACAATTTTATCTTATTAAAATCCAGATGGGTATTTTTGTACTTTTACTACCCACAACCCCGTGTCACCTCACCCAAAAGTCAGTTATTAGTTGACCATCTCTCCCTCTCTCTAAAAAGGGAACTTTTTGACAGTTTTAACGGTAAGGATTTGTATGTATAGATGTATGTATATATTGCTCTCACCACTACCTTGAGCAATGTACAGTACTCTGTGTGTGTGTGTGTCTTTTTGGCAGTGCGACACCACTTTTTGATCCACCAAATAATACATTATAGGTGTCGGTTGCTGACATCCCATGTGAACAATTAATGCAAACTATAATTTTAAACGAAGACGAAAAAAAATTGACGTAGACGACCCAAATTCATTAAAAATGAACCTAAGTTTGATTGTTGTTGTACGATGTTGTACGAATGTATTCGTCTGTTTTAAGTGTCATAAATATCGATGGTTCAGGTTAGGAGAAATTGAAGAGGAGGCTTTGAATGAACATGCAGTGGATAACCCAGAAGAAGTTGCAGCATCAGTTGAAATGTGGGTTCGATCTGTCTCATTTTGTTGGTTCTTCCTTTAATTTTCTCTTTCAAGAATTCTTGAAAATCACTTTATGAGCATTTAGTGGCCAACAGGCCAAGTACCAGTCATTGTTCTTTATTGTGGTCCATCAACCGAACCTAACATGGCCTAATTATTCACAGTGGACAATGATAAAAAAAGAAAAAGAAACTAAAATTTTGTTCTTTGTAATGTCGACTTTGAGAATCATATTCTGAATTTTGGATCTATCATGTGTTTAATAAGTTCAGTTCATCTACATGTTGATGAAGTAAGATACAAAGATCCGTGTCATACGCTAGTCAACATTTGTTAATGATCACATATTTTAGTACTTTTATTGAGTGGATGTTTTTCTATGAAAGGTTTAATAATCATGATTCTTTGCAGTTTCACCTTTACCACTATAGACTTTTTAAGAGGTCAATGTTGGTCTTGATTGTATGCTTAATAAGAACAATGTGATACAGAACTTTAACAACTTTTCCTTGAGGTGTTAATCCATGCAGTTGAATAATCAAAAGTTAACATTTGATTATTTAGTTTTATTGTGCTCGTGTATGATATTTTATTATAGTTGTGTTGTGCGTAATTATGTGCGTGCATGCATGTGAAATGCATGAAACGCTGAATCGCTGATGACGGAAAGCTTTGTGCATTCACAGGATCACTAAAAACAGTACCGAGAGGCGAAAGCTTGGATTTTTCTCGTGTGCAACAGGCAACCCTATCGATGATTGTTGGCGTTGTGATCCCAATTGGCAACAGAACCGCAAGCGCCTAGCTGACTGTGGTATCGGTTTTGGGCGTAATGCCATTGGGGGTCGGGATGGCAAACTCTATGTGGTCACTGATCCTAGTGATAACGATGCTGTTAACCCGAGGCCTGGCACTCTACGCCATGCTGTTATCCAGGAAGAGCCTCTTTGGATCGTGTTCAAGCGTGACATGGTTATAACATTGAAACAGGAACTTATCATGAACAGCTTTAAGACCATTGATGGGCGTGGAGTCAATGTGCACATTGCTAATGGAGGGTGTATTACGATTCAGTTTATTACTAATGTGATTATTCATGGTCTGCACGTCCATGATTGTAAACCAACTGGAAATGCTATGGTAAGGAGTTCACCATCACATTATGGCTGGAGGACTAAGGCTGATGGTGATGCCATTTCCATCTTCGGGTCAAGCCATATTTGGGTGGATCATAACTCGCTCTCTAACTGTGCTGACGGCCTTGTTGATGCTGTCATGGGCTCGACTGCCATTACCATCTCCAACAATTTCTTTACCCACCACAACGAGGTGTGTCAACTTGGGAACCCCCCACCCCCTCCTGGATCCCGGATTTTCTTCAGTATTTGCTGTAAGAATTTACCCTTTTGGATGATGCTGATGGTGTTGTGTGTTAAATGGAAACAGGTTATACTCTTGGGTCACAGCGATTCTTATGTGAGAGACAAGCAAATGCAAGTAACCATTGCCTACAACCATTTTGGAGAGGGTCTCATTCAAAGAATGCCAAGGTAATGAGTAAGTTTCATGTTAAATGGCATTGTTCTAGGCATCTATTGCCTTAAATGGCGCAGAAATCTAATACAAGAACTATGTACGGAAAATGCAGGTGCAGACACGGATATTTCCATGTAGTGAACAACGACTACACTCATTGGGAGATGTACGCCATTGGTGGTAGTGCAGAGCCAACCATCAACAGCCAAGGCAACAGATATCTTGCCCCAGTCAACCCATTTGCAAAAGAGGTACTGCAGTATCATGATTCATGATAATCACAATAATAAAATCCGTACTTGAACAATTTGATCAAAATTTATGTCGAACTGGTTTGATCAGGTGACTAAGAGAGTTGAAACTGCTGAAAGTCGATGGAAGGGTTGGAACTGGAGATCTGAAGGTGACCTGATGCTTAATGGGGCATATTTCATCCCATCCGGGGCCGGAGCTTCAGCAAGCTATGCCAGAGCTTCAAGCTTAGGTGCCAAGTCTTCATCACTGATTAGCTCCATTACTTCCGGCGCTGGTGCCCTTACTTGCCGCAGCGGTCGCCAGTGCTAACAATCCCACCCAATTACGTAAAGAAAGATTCCACTTTTACTACGAAACATTACCCTATATCGATATTACATCCACTGTCTCTGCCATCTATCTGTTTTTACTTCCACAATTGGAAGTGTACATTTTTATTCACTACTCTTCATCCCATGATCGCCATTGTTGTGCAACCTCGGCCTGCTCCAGTCGAAAGTCCAACAACGGTATTCTGGGAGCAGGCGCTGAAGCGTTGTTCAAATCCTTATTGTTTTTCTCCATATTCTGTCTTAAGGCCAAGATTTCTCAGCCTCATCCATTTCCTAAACCCACCATATTACTGTTATCTGTTGTAAGAGCCATCAGTCTACTTGGTGCTGGCTAAGTCTTTTATGGAACTTTAAGATGATTTTGTAATTTTTCTTTTCTTCTTTTGTATTTTAGCTTTTCTTAAGTCATACAGTCCATAGTGTGAATGTCCAAACTTGAATTATCAAAAGTTACAGAGACTTTTGGAACAGATGATGCATACAAGCAAAGTTCTTATCTTGTTCTTTTGGTAAAATGAATTCTTGTCCGTACTATTTGTAGATAAATACGCATACGTCTCTCTTATGTACGAGTTTTTACTCTTTCTGCTGTTAATTTTGATAATTACTGCATGTGAAAACAGCATTAACCTTAATCATGAGTGTTTTTATTCTTCTTGATCTTATAGGAATGACAGATTACCAGCAGAGTATATTCAACTTCTTAAAAAGTGAGATCTTGCCTTGAATATCATTACCACTAGGGGGAGACATATGATAGGAAGGAAATGATGAGAAACAGAAGTGAAATGAGTTTGATGAGATAAACTGGTAATGATATATGTTGGCTTAGGGAATTTTCGAAATAATATAAACAATATATAAACAGCGTGTGTAATGATCTCCTAATCACTGTGCATAATTGACACACTACATTAGTGGGTAATTTTTTTGCCAACTAACCACAATTAGGCAATCAAAATTCGTGGCGCTAAAGATGAAAAAATTACTTTCGAATGTAAGGAAAGAAGCTATGGACAGGGTTTAAGTTGAAAAGAGGATTTACTCACTTCTTCAATGGATCGTTTTATGTATAAGAATTCGTATTTTATTAATTCTTCTTCTTCTTCTTTTCTTTCTAATTCTATTTTTGAACTTATAAAATGAAAAATAAGGAAATTCATTTTAAGTTTTTGTAGAGTTTAATTGTCACGCCACCCTAAAAAGATTCATTACAGGTCAAATCACATATGCAACATATCACATAAAAGTAACATAAACTCGGACAATCAATAACAGTATATTAATCATATGTACCTCAAGAGATAAATGTTCCACGCCCCTTGTTTGGTGGAGAAAGTTATTCCCACCAACTCTTTACTTTTGCTCATCATTTCAAAAATATTCTTATTTCCAAACTTTACACTTGTATGCTCAATGACAAAGGGCGGAGCAACACGTGAAGATTTTGCTACAATATTCTAAATTCTTATTTTCTTTCATACTATTATTCAATGTTGCCCAATCCACCTTATATATTTGATCTTCAAACATTAAAAACTATTAAAAACTACTTCATTTATTCAATCAAACATTAATTTCAACTACACGTTCACAACTATTATCCATTTATTAACCACACATTTCTTGGGACCCAATAATAATCCTCCTAAAAAGTTACTAAAAATTTTACCCAAACACTCTATAAAGGTGTCAAGTATACCGTATCAAACCTATGTGATTGTGCACCTCAAGAAATGCTGACACTTGGGAGTTGAAGGTGATCTGAGTATCCAACTCACGTGCAAAGATGGTTCAAACACAGTAGTCATGCATGTGAGGTTGGGTCCACAAAGCATGTGAGGCTTTTGCTTTTGGCCTCCCATAACACTGGGGGCCAATTCTTAATGCATTCACCAACTAGTACACATGCATAGCCATGTTATATGTACATGTATATCAACACCCTAATGCAGCTGTCATAATCAGTACAAGTGTACAAACCTAAGGTTCAATATTTAGCTGCAGTATTCCTTCACTTTCATGGGACATCATCTTGCCTCTCACATAAATATTCAGCCTTTCTATCCATTCTAGATTAGTCAGTTGGGTTTTACATACAGGAATTAGGTTGCAACAGTGAACAGACATAACCAATGGTAATCATTCTAGATATCAGACAGGATAATTGGTTATTTTGGGTTCGGGTGGGGTGGGGGTATAATTTCCACTAGGGAAACCTTGACAGTCACAAGGTTAAACAATAAATATATTGAAATCAAGGCAAAACCTGCATAATCTTCATATGGATAAAAAATATCGAATGTAAGATAATATTAGAAGTTACTCGAGAAGAATTTGACATTAGAAATTAACACAAGTTATTCATTTAATGCAACAGTATTACAAAACAATCATGACCCCGAATATTTTCAAAGTTACCAGCAAAGTAATAACTGACTGTGTTTATTGAATGGCATGTAGTTTTTATAAAATGAAATATATGGTTCCAAGAAAGCATGTATCTCATTGTTGGAAACTTGGTTCCGTTACGAAAGTATATTTAGCCTCAGCAAAGTGGGATTTCACCAAAGCAAGAGCCCGGGAACGGTGAGAAATTTTGTTTTTCTCTTCCTTGGGCATTTCAGCATAACTGAAACACGAATAGTTATCTTCTTGTCATGTCACCAATAAATAAAACCACGTGTTACAACTCACAGGAATCAAGCCACAGAGTTGGAAGATGTACTTACGTTTGGTCATAGCCATCAGGTTGAAAGATTGGATCCCAGCCAAAATCATTTGGTCCCCTTGGAGGAACTATTTTTCCCTGCAATGCCAGCCACAAATTGCGGAATTCTGCTGTTAGTTCTGTGTCTATCCACAATCCAGCTCAATGCACAAAATACATGTGCACTCAGACATCCTCCAAAATGTTAGTCAATATCTGATTTCACAGTTTGTAGAAAAACTATATTACATTTATAACAAATCATTGACATTAAGATATTAAAATTATCGACAACAAATTGCATAGAGATACAACATAGCCCAACAAGTTCCTACTATATTTAATGAAAAGGTACAGGTACAAAGTACAATCATAATCAAGAACATGGGGGATCATCCAAAACATCTACTTACAGTAATTTAAACTAATCTGTAACCATTGAAATGTTTTCATAGGAACTTCCTACCTCAATCCATTGGACCAGTATCTAAATAGGACAATTATACTCTAGCTTGAGGCGTATCTTATCCCCATGGGAAAGTATTGTCTCCTCCAAGAATATGAACAGAGATGTGAGTAGCATTTATATCAGAATGCAAAAGTTTTGCAGCATGAGTATTTTTTTTCAGTTAGAACGATTTATTTCTCTACCTTGTACTTTAGGAAGGGTATTAACCTCTTACAGTATCTTTCGTATTGTGTGAGTATGAATGCTCCAAGTACAAGTACAATTGTGAATATGACGATTTTCCCACTGTGTATAGAAAGAGCATCATCTTATAAAATCCTTCAGTTAAATGGCCTCCGTAATCAAGATTATAATAGTACGGACAGCAAAATTATAGTTGTAAATAACCTGATCCCAACTCAGTAAAATTCGGGCTATTGATGTTCAAACTTTCAATCTGGTTTGAGCACAAAGGCAAGACGCAAACTTCAAAATTAAGCACAAGTTCGACCAGATTGAACCTTTTGAAATTAAGCTTGAGCTAGATGTAAGTCCATATATGGTTAACGCAATTCTATTTGGAAATATGTTAGGAAATCATCCATTACTGAAATCACTTTTGTAAAGTGAAAATTATTTATTTTGACCTTTTAATGTTGCAACTGTTTTGAAATAAAAATATTCAATAGATAGCGTAAGCAATTCAGGGGAAACACCATTCAATGTCATTTCCAATAAATGTAAAAGAATGCAACACATGTCCATGTCCACCACTAAATTTAGCTTAGCATGCCTACTTAAATGGAAGATCAATTCTGAGACAGAATACTTGAGGCAACTATTTGTAAAGAGAAAAAAGGGCCACCACGTTTACCTTTGGAAGGAGAAAGGGCAAAAGAAAGTCAAACTAAATCATAACTAGCTTTCTAAAATAGATTACTACAGGAAGCTGGAAAGAAAGATAGACTAGAGCCAGAACAGGAAGTGGAATAGCAAGAAAAATGAAATTCAAGAAATGCTATATGATGCATGGTCAGGGTCTGCATTCAGAAAGTGCAAAAAATCAGTAACACAATTGAACTCTACCCAGAGAAGGGAGTCTTGATTTCTACAATTTTGCACACCTCACCCTAGAGGCTGCTCAAAGGTTTCCATTAGCGGATCCTATCAGTAAAGCTATTATCCAGGGATAGATAATAGATACTTGCACAATCAAAAACTTCATGTAGGAATCAATTGATAAATAAAATAGTTACATTATAACTGCGACAACGTAAATTTCAGTAGGATATTTCACAATTAATAAACTGATGATGAACGTGGATTACCTAAGGGATGATTTCACATAAATAATAACAAAATTTATTGAGTCAAAGATCTTAACATTTGTATTATCATGTTACAAATAGTTTTGAACAATTAGTAAAGCAAAACAAAAGTTTCCACTGAAAGGGAAGTTGTTCAATGTCACCAAAAAAACAAGAAACCACAAATCCAACAAATCAAGATAGTTTATATGATAGGAAATCCATGTCCAATGAAGGTGGTGTAAATCATCAACAAATTGCAAATTTATCAAATACTCAATACTCTGTTTACCTTTTTTAGAGTATCTCCAAGAGACTCTCTTAAACACAACACTTTATTTTAGAAAGTTGATGCTTAAAAATAAGTTTCAAGAAACTCTCTATTTTAACTTTAAAATGAAGAGTGAGTTTGACTTTCCAAATTTAGAGAGGCAAACTTACTCTCTATTCTTAATTAACAATAATTGCATTTAACAAGTTTCAAAATTGAATACTCTATAATTTAAATAATTCAAATCACATTTAAATTGATTGGCCATTAGTGTATATATATATATATAATTATGTTTAATAAGATGAGGAGAAATCAATGTTTATTGGAAAAAAACAAAATAAACGGTCTAAATAAAGAGCATGTTGGAGTGCATAAAAAAATTTACTTTCTAAATTTAAGCCCTTGTTTGGGCCATATTTTTCCGTTTCCCTTAGACAAAATTGGACCGTTATATAGTAAGGTCTGCCGAACACAGTAAAAGACTGAGATATCGCAGGCCATTTTTTTGACTTTTTCTACCACAAACTCATTTCGCACAATCTAAGGGCAACGATGGAACTTGGGAATAAGAGTCAAAGTAGCAGCATCCTTACAGTTTGCACACTGTTCATGATTGGACAAGGAGATGTGTAACGTGCAAATTTATTCTAATTCAGCCACTAAAAATATGGCCCAAACAGGGGCTAAATATTTTCTCTATTACGCATAAGATGCTCTTTATAAATAGAGTCTCTTCGAGATGCACTTAATACCTAAAATCTGCAAATCATAACAGGGATCATATACAAGCATGACCTGCTAAATGAGAAAAAAAAAACCTTTAGAATATAAATGAACATGGCATTCTTTTGTCTAATAAACACAAGCACAACATATGTTATACAGCGAGTTAATGAACATCATCAAAATAGAATAAACATCAAGCTTTAGTCTTCTTTAATTTTTTTTCTTGTTTCTTTGGCAAGTAAAGATCAATATATAGTAGCACTTTTCTACAGTTAGAATCAGTGAATAGCAAGAGTTATCAAAGGCCTGCCTTCTGCTCATCAATTACAGCTTCCATATTTCATAAGATAAAGAAATCAGAACTTGTAATGTTTTTATTTTGTGCTGGAGGTGAAGGTTAAGAAAGCAAAAGTGGAGAACATTATGATGTGAAAAAGAATTGTATCATCTCACGAGTAGCTACCCTTAGAAAATAAAGAGAAAAATAAGGATCTCACTCATAAGAGTAACATTGGTAAAACTGTAATCTAGTATTCAATGCAGGAAAACCGCAAATTTCATTCTTCAGCATAAGTGAAGTTTATTCCGATGCTTACATTAAATAAATAACAAGTCTATAAAAGTAAAATTGGGACTTGATCCATTAACAACTAGAACATTTTTTTCCTTTTGTTTTACTAGAGTCGGTACCCCACAATTACTAATCCGGATCGCTCCACAATTTACAACCGTTCCAAACACTGGATTAACAAAAAATAAGGTTGGAGCACATTTACTAATCGATGCGACCATACAAGCACTAACGCACTGGATCCCATCAAACCTTCGAAGTTAAGTGTGCTTGGACGACAGTAATATTGAAATGGGTGACCCCCTGGGAAATTGTGTTACACCCCTTCGTTCCTTTTTTTGCTTTCATTTATTTTTTGTTTCATTCTTTTTTTAGAAGGCACAAAGCTTCAGAAGTTGTAGAGGTTCAAGTTCTGCACGCCTCGGATGCATTAAAGAGTCCTAGCAATCAGGTTCTTCACTTATCTCTATCACAACAAAAGCTTTGAAGTGATTTTGTATCAGCTTAAATAGACAGGTCTCAATTTATAGATCAAGTTAAGAGTCTTGTAAGAAAGATCGCTTACAGTTAGGGAGCAGAGCCTACTGATGAGACTTGTCCTTATTAATTTCATCCCAAGAATGCAGAACTTAATCCCTTGCCACTCTAGAAGTGGTTACTCTTCAGCAACAAGAATTTTTAATTACGTATCTAAAACATTAGTTGATATACCCCACCAACAGTCGAGAAATAAAGTCGAAGAGAGGCACGATAAATTTTCCTGAATAAATGAGGGAAACACAGTCTTTACACATTTTCAGTTGACTCTAGCAGTTGAAGAACTTGGATAGCACCAAACACACCTCTCACACTCCACATTACCAGCTCTATTTCATTTATTTGTAATTTCAAATTATATTTACATTTCAAGTTGAAATTATGATTGGGCAGGAAGTGGATCGAGTTCTCTATACAAATGCATGTAAGAGAAACCTGCACTGTATGCAGTAATAGAATTGAATATTATTGCTACATTTCCTTCACAATTTTCCTGATCTCTTCCATGTTTACCTTTCGCATTTCTAATTTTCTTCCACTTCCGGTGTTCCTTTCTTATGTATCACTCAAATCCTCAAGCCTTATTCAGTATCAATTAACCAATTAGTATGGAAGAAGATCGGGTTGTAGCATCTATTTTATTGGAATATCAAGTACAAAACAATAATATGCTTTGTTCTGAAAGCACAGAATCATACTGGTGTTGTTCCCAAAAAGGTAATTGGATCAGCATTTGGCCCGAGAGCAAGAGAGAATACACAGAGAGCATATGCCGATTTATCCTCATATGCCATCAATAAATTGTTCAGACCTAAAAGAGAATTAAAATAAGCAACTTCAAAATAAATATACGGGATGGGTTAAAATACATTAATTATATATAAAAAGAAACCAAGGAATGTGGCAATACCTTCATGACCAAGCTTTTGAAGAAACCACTTGCTGCAAAAATTTTCCAATCAAGTGGGGCCCAGAAAACACATAAGAAACAGGGCGTTAATACAATGTTTAGGAAAGATAATATATTCATACTATCTGGGCAATGGCAACTTTTTTGCAGAGTTAAAAGTTTTGGCAAGATCAGAACAAACATTACACTTCAAAGAAGGACAAGTTCCATAATGTAATTGACTCAAAAATTTCTTGCAAATAAATGGAATGTAGTCAATAGTTTTCAAAAATCAATCAAAATAATGACCTAGTGAGGGATAGAGGATATCCTTTGAGTGAACATTACTAGTTCAAAAGCTTCATTGCCAGTGACAATTCTATCATTCAAGGACGAAAGCAGATGTTTTCTTTTTCATTTCTCATTTGTATCTAAGGAAGTATATTACACAGATTCTAGAAAAGATACTGCAACTAGGGAAGAGGATTGTGAAAGAAGGAAAGTGAATCTATTAACCAGATGTGAGATATAGAATTTAGGCCAAGCCGTTCGTCATATAATTGAAGCAAATAAGAGCTCTCAAATACTATACATTTGGTACAGTGATAATTATAAAAACGAATCAATGTCTTTAAAATAATTAAACATATTATGAGTTATGACTAGTTAAGTGGCTCAAACTCAATAGAGATTGAATCTTGCTAAGCTTGAATGAACCAAATCAGACAAGTCAGATCATGAACCAAACATGGTCGATCAAAGAGCAATGCTCTCATTAACATTGTATGTATCAATGACCTAAAATGTAAATCATATCAAAAATCAATTAAAGCAGAAAAAGAATAAAAAATCACTAATCATATAGATTCGCTTTGACAAAGATTTATAAATAGTCAAACTTCATTTTTTTTTTATAACCGTGGATGTCCGGACCAGTTTGCGCGCACCTCGACTAATACCACACCCACATGTACTATATAGTTATCCACTACTCATTTTTATCCATTTATAAATTCTTTCCAAACGGAGGCTTAGTCGATGAAATCATGAAGATATTCTTCAATAATAATAAAGTACACAACATCAACATAGTTTATTTAGATTCACAAAACATAAAAAGGAGTAAATTTGGATTTCATGATGCCTTTTAGCCCAGGGTGGGGAGGGGTGGCGGTTGAACAATACCTTAAAAGATGGAAAGGAAGTTCGCCTAAGAAGAAGGATAAGTAGGCAACTTACATGTAAGGCCCTGCAAAATAGACGAAAACATGCATTTATTAGCCACAACGTACAGAGAGAAATAAGTCGGCAATGTTAATAAACACAACATAATTATTGATAAAAGAAATGAAATCAGTACTAGAAAAGAAACATATACAACCTCATTATGAAATTATTCTAAATTTAACTACCTGGGAGGCCCTCGAGGGCATTGAAACAAAGACACGTATCCTCCACGAGTACTGGCCCACTCACCTTCCATTACACAAAAAAGACGGAATCAGATCCTCGAGATAGATTCTTGGTTTATCACCATCTAATGTATATGAAGTCATACAGAGTCACATAAAATGGTGCATAATCAAACATCATAATAAAAATATACCTGGACACATGAGCACCTATAAAAACGAGTGAAAATTTATTGTGTTTAATGTCGCATATAGAAAATAACATAATAGATGTGTAACTATATTTAGATTAAACTTAAAAGTCACAGTACCACTCCAAAGAGAAATTAATACAAATTTTCACACTAGAGACATAAACAAACGAAACAAATGGAAATGGCGAATTATTTTATAGCTTGATTCGATATTTAATTTTCCTCAGCAGATAGAGATATATTAACTGCAGAATTCGAGGTCTACAGATTTGAATAAGCATTGCGCCACACAGACAGAAGAAATTGTAAAAATTTCAGATTAACTTATACATACGCTGGCATTGTAAAACAAACATAATTACATCCATACTGTGTGCACGTTTATAATTGAGTGTCATATAAACGTCAATTACCTCTTTAGCAGCTAATCGAGCCTTCTCTTTGGAGATGTCTTCAGGCTCTCCTTGTAGTTCCGGCACTGTTAATACTCACAAAATGAATTAAATCAATAAATACAAACACGGGCATACATAAACATAGACATATAATAACGTACGATCGAGCTTGAGGGAACGGAACGGAATGGAGTTGCCGAGTATTGCGCGAACTTCTTCGAGTTTCTTGGCGTTGCCCGTTACAAATGTCACCGGCTGTAATAGCGCCGCCGCCCTCCCTGTTGCTGCCATTTTCCGCCGCTTTTCTTTTTCTTGTTCTGATTTGCCAAGAAATTCAGGTAAAGGTAAAATAAAGGAATAAAAAGGGTATTGATTCTTGGTAGGGTTTTGGTCATTTCATTTGACCAAATTTCTGTATTCAGCCATGTTTTGAGTGATGTTTTAATCAGAGATTGCACCACTCCCACATCCCGTCTCGTCCTGTCTGGAGTGGGGTGGGATGAGGTGGGATGGGGTGGAGCGGATGCGAGGCACGATCTTGCCCCGGT
>CAIGRF010283405.1:7724-20776 GCA_903798235.1 Fraxinus ornus | reverse complement strand
ACATTCTTCAATAAAATAATATTTTTCATCACATCAATAACTTTTCCTTCTTTTTCAATCACATATTCCTTATCACATCACTTCAAAAAAATGCATTCTCTCATTTTAATATGCACCAACCACACTCTAAATAGATCATTTGACTTTGCATTTAAATGAATCTCCCATGTTTGAAACCCATTTTGAAGAGAATAGAAATTTTGAAATAATAATTAAGGTGAGAATGTATGGTGAAAAAGTGATGAATTTTTTTGATATGTGTGTAATATTATTTTATTTGAAGAATGTGTAGTTGAAATAAAGAATGAAAATGAGAATGAGAAATTAATGGGTGTCAAACGGGGGCTCATCTCATTGTGGCAGCATTGTTTATTATAAAGGATTGTGCTTTTGAATAGCATTACTCTTTTTAGTTATACATTCAAACAAAAAAATATTTTGTACATAAATTCAAAACATTTTTTTCTTCTGTAACCACATTCTTGAAAAATCACTATTCAAAATATCATTTTTATATGAAAATGACCATCAAACATGGGCAAATTTTCTAGGATATGTATGAGGTTTGATACAACTTTTCAAAAGTAAAAAATTGCTTCTAAAATTAAGAAAATGAAATATTTTAGTTATTTCTTTGAAAGTGTTTTGTAGGGAGCTTGACTAGTTTATTTTAAAAGTTTTTCTATAAAAACTCTAAATCATTTAAAGTATGGTCAAAATTTTCATGGAAATTTTTTGGGGTTTTAAACGCCTTTATATTATGTGTGTTTGATATGTGGGGTGATGTTAGACAACAACTCATGTAGCCTATACTTAGGACGGGCTCTTAACACGTTCTCAATCATAGCTTAAAATTTATTTTGACTTTTACCCGTTATCTAGTTTATGAATTATGTCATTTGTACATTTATTTTTTCCATTATGAATGAAATTTGCTGTGTTGTTAAAAAAAAATGATTGGTTGATTTTTTTATTTTTATTTTTTTAAACTGTTTAACTGAATGATACAATGTGGTAAAGTGTAATGGATGTTAAAAATGATGTACACCAAACATGATTGGTAGTTTATTAAGTGTCAAGTTTTACAAGATCTTGAGTTTGTACAAATTTGAGCCAAACTTCGATCACGATTTATAATTTGCTAACTTATACATTTACCATCACGCAGTAACCTAGTTATTATAGTAAATGTTAAAATCCCTCGAAAAATCTTTGGTTCGGGCTTAGAAATAAACCAAACGAATACAACAAGAACCAAGGCTCAACCTACAACTTCTACACTCCGATTGCCACGAGTTTTTCTCACCCACAAAGGATACAAAGGGGGTGGTGATTTGCAAGCCATAAAGGGGGGAAGGAGAAGAGAAAACAATGGTTGAATCTCGCTAAAGAAATCACCTCATTCGGCTACCTCTCTTCTCACTTGGTTACCTTTCTCAACTCTTTCTTCCCTTGCAAAATACACACAGAAATTCAAATTCAAAGGGGAAAACGGCTAAGACAAGTGTGCATAACCATCAAATTAGGTCACTGCAATTATTGGCCAAATTACTCTCTAAATGGATCAATAATAATAATCCAAAGCCACCAATCAATAACCCAACTCAATAACCACTACTTGGGCTAAACTCATGGGTCATCCTAAAGTGTTCAAAGTTGTTTTCGAGTCGAACCATCACTTTGTTGTCGATAAAATTCCCAATATCGATTTATCATTATCGTCCGGATTTATTGGGTATCAAAACCCAACAAATTTCTATTTTCATACACAATCAACCTAGAAGTAAACAAAATACAAAATTTATACCTGCATAATCAAGGTAACCAATAAAATCGATATCACGAATCTTATCTCGTGTTTCGGACCCGAAACACATACCGTACTTGCTCCATATACTCACCAGAGTTGAGGTAAAGAAAACTTAAAAAACCTCCACCTGATACCCAATTAATCTACAAGGAAACAAAAAACAAAGTTTATACCTACATAATCAAGATAAACTATAAAATTGGTATCACGAATCTTACCTCATGTTTTGGATTTGAAACACATATTATACTTGCTTCATGTACTCACCAGAGGTAAGGTAAAAAAAACCCAAGCAGAAGTAGATAATCTTGGAAATCAACCAAACGAACAGCTCAATAATCAAGATTCGATCCACAACTTCTACACTCCGGTTGCCACAAGTTTCTCACCTACAAATGAAACAAAGGAGGTGATGATTTGCAAGCTACAAAGGGAGGAATGAGAAGAGAAAACAATAGTTGAATCTCACTTATAAAGAAATCACCTCACTCAGCTATCTCTCTTCTCTCTCGGCCGCCTTTCTCATCTCTATCCTCTCTTGCAAAATACATGCTCAAATTCAAACTCAAGAGGGAAAACGGCTAAGGCAAGTGTATAAAACCCTCAAAATTAGGTCACTCTAATTATGGGCCAAGTTACTCTCTAAATAGACCAATAATAATCCAAAGCCACCAATCAATAATCCAACTCATTAACCACTACTTGGACTAAACTCGTGGGCCATCCTAAAGTGTTCAAATTTGTTTATGGGTCGAGCCATCACGTTTGTGTCGATAAAATGTCCAACATCGACTTATCATCATAGTCCGAATTTATTAGGTATCAAAACTCAACAGTACATAAGAAATATGTAAGGTTATGATCATTTTTCGATCTTTTCTACTAGACATTCGTGTATCCTCGTGTAGATAATCATATGAAATGGTAGAGAAATTGTTTGTTAAGATGTGCAACATGTACCTCCATGCATGTGATATTTTGGTCGTTTCACAAGATAACTTCAAAAATCAGGCTTTCTTAAAGTGATTATTCTCCCCAAAAAAATTATTTTTTCATGTTTTTTTTGTTTCTTTCTTATTTTTAAACTATATTCTTAGAAAAATCACTTTTACACAAGCACTAAATATTCTTGACATCTATCTGTCAAAAATTATTTATTTTACCTATAAGTAAATATTTTAAGCTTAGCCAAACATGTTGATCTTGTTGGAATTTGGTTTAGAGAATGAAAATAAATTATGTAAAAGTGACTTTCATGTCAAATTCGACCAAATATTCGTTTATGGGTCAAGCCATCACGTTTGTGTCGATAAAATGTCCAACGCCGACTTATCATCATAGTCCGAATTTATTAGGTATCAAAACCCAACAGTACATAAGAAATATGTAAGGTTATGATCATTTTTCGATCTTTTCTACTAGACATTCGTGTATCCTCGTGTAGATAATCATATGAAATGGTAGAGAAATTGTTTGTTAAGATGTGCAACATGTACCTCCATGCATGTGATATTTTGGTCGTTTCACAAGATAACTTCAAAAATCAGGCTTTCTTAAAGTGATTATTCTCCCCAAAAAAATTATTTTTTCATGTTTTTTTTGTTTCTTTCTTATTTTTAAACTATATTCTTAGAAAAATCACTTTTACACAAGCACTAAATATTCTTGACATCTATCTGTCAAAAATTATTTATTTTACCTATAAGTAAATATTTTAAGCTTAGCCAAACATGTTGATCTTGTTGGAATTTGGTTTAGAGAATGAAAATAAATTATGTAAAAGTGACTTTCATGTCAAATTCGACCAAATATTCGTTTATGGGTCAAGCCATCACGTTTGTGTCGATAAAATGTCCAACGCCGACTTATCATCATAGTCCGAATTTATTAGGTATCAAAACCCAACAGTA
Source organism: Fraxinus ornus (assembly GCA_903798235.1). Lineage (NCBI taxonomy): Eukaryota > Viridiplantae > Streptophyta > Magnoliopsida > Lamiales > Oleaceae > Fraxinus > Fraxinus ornus. Next base: position 17,056 of record CAIGRF010283405.1, on the reverse strand, counting down.
CATAAGAAATATGTAAGGTTATGATCATTTTTCGATCTTTTCTACTAGACATTCGTGTATCCTCGTGTAGATAATCATATGAAATGGTAGAGAAATTGTTTGTTAAGATGTGCAACATGTACCTCCATGCATGTGATATTTTGGTCGTTTCACAAGATAACTTCAAAAATCAGGCTTTCTTAAAGTGATTATTCTCCCCAAAAAAATTATTTTTTCATGTTTTTTTTGTTTCTTTCTTATTTTTAAACTATATTCTTAGAAAAATCACTTTTACACAAGCACTAAATATTCTTGACATCTATCTGTCAAAAATTATTTATTTTACCTATAAGTAAATATTTTAAGCTTAGCCAAACATGTTGATCTTGTTGGAATTTGGTTTAGAGAATGAAAATAAATTATGTAAAAGTGACTTTCATGTCAAATTCGACCAAATATTCGTTTATGGGTCAAGCCATCACGTTTGTGTCGATAAAATGTCCAACGCCGACTTATCATCATAGTCCGAATTTATTAGGTATCAAAACCCAACAGTACATAAGAAATATGTAAGGTTATGATCATTTTTCGATCTTTTCTACTAGACATTCGTGTATCCTCGTGTAGATAATCATATGAAATGGTAGAGAAATTGTTTGTTAAGATGTGCAACATGTACCTCCATGCATGTGATATTTTGGTCGTTTCACAAGATAACTTCAAAAATCAGGCTTTCTTAAAGTGATTATTCTCCCCAAAAAAATTATTTTTTCATGTTTTTTTTGTTTCTTTCTTATTTTTAAACTATATTCTTAGAAAAATCACTTTTACACAAGCACTAAATATTCTTGACATCTATCTGTCAAAAATTATTTATTTTACCTATAAGTAAATATTTTAAGCTTAGCCAAACATGTTGATCTTGTTGGAATTTGGTTTAGAGAATGAAAATAAATTATGTAAAAGTGACTTTCATGTCAAATTCGACCAAATATTCGTTTATGGGTCAAGCCATCACGTTTGTGTCGATAAAATGTCCAACGCCGACTTATCATCATAGTCCGAATTTATTAGGTATCAAAACCCAACAGTACATAAGAAATATGTAAGGTTATGATCATTTTTCGATCTTTTCTACTAGACATTCGTGTATCCTCGTGTAGATAATCATATGAAATGGTAGAGAAATTGTTTGTTAAGATGTGCAACATGTACCTCCATGCATGTGATATTTTGGTCGTTTCACAAGATAACTTCAAAAATCAGGCTTTCTTAAAGTGATTATTCTCCCCAAAAAAATTATTTTTTCATGTTTTTTTTGTCTCTTTCTTATTTTTAAACTATATTCTTAGAAAAATCACTTTTACACAAGCACTAAATATTCTTGACATCTATTGGTCAAAAATTATTTATTTTACCTATAAGTAAATATTTTAAGCTTAGCCAAACATGTTGATCTTGTTGGAATTTGGTTTAGAGAATGAAAATAAATTATGTAAAAGTGACTTTCATGTCAAATTCGACCAAATATTCGGACTTGATCCTATAGTCAAATTATGAATATAAATAGACTAACTTGTTCTACTCGTCAAGTATAACGTCGTGATACATTTGGAATCTCAAAATCAATACCGAATAATGAGAAATTGCGATCTAAAGTTGGATAGAAAAGAGGATATATGGACTGAAAAATGGCTAACTCTATCGATCGCCTATCGCTCGAGCGATAGGCTAGCAACAGGTGAATGAGAGAAATCTTGATGAAAATGTGTTATAGTCGCTTTAGTGAGAGGCCAGCAACAGACTAGCGACAACAAATGCTACGAACTTTGACAAAGGTTGCTGAGTTTGGGGCGCGACATTTCACTCACAATCTTTTATATTCTATATAAAGGACCCTTTAGATGTCCATTAAACATCTTATATCATTTGCATTGAGCATTACACTAAAAACTCTGCAAAATACTTTTCAAAAGTCATTCTAAAACCATTTTCGTGTATAGAGAAAAACTTCGTTCTCAGTTCGTTGTTACTTATGGTTTGAAGTGCTTCTACCATAAGTTGTATCTGTTGTATTTTAAGAGATAAGTGTCGTAGTCCATTAGCACTGTTGCAATGGAATATTGTCTAAAGGAGAAAGTGTTTTCACTTAACTCAAATTTCGTTTTCACTTTGTTTTTCTTTTTCTTATCTTCTTTGTTTCCATTTTCTATAGTTTAATTACGCTTCTGCGAATTAAATTTAAATATTTTCTTTGCCTTAACAGCCATTTACATATATTTATGTCCCAACAAATATATCATGTTTGGCCTTACCAAAAAAAAAAAAAAAGAGTATTTGGAGCTACTTTGAACATAACCAAACCAGGTGGGACTAATGAAAACTTATTTAAGTTATTATTTAAATACTAAATAAATTCATAAAGTCAAGCATAATAAAAATACAACTTTCAAGAGTTCACCTTCACTTCGTCCAGGGTTCAAAGTAATTGGATAGAAAGTAAAAACAAATACATCAATCGAAACTTGACTTCAATTCAAGAAATGAATTGAGAAGTATCAAAATTTCGTCCTAAACTACATTACACTAGTCTTTTTTATTATCTAATTTGTCCTTGAAAGCTTCAGTGGCAACCTTAGCAGTGTCCCAAACATCTTTTCCCTTTTTAGTATCAGCTGTCTCTGAGGCTTTCTCAAGTCCCTTTTTAGCTGCATCGGCAATCACCTGACCAAATATATAACTTAAAATTTACCATAAGTGATTATTTACATAGAAAATAAGCAAAAGGTGTAAATAATCAATAATAGAAAGATTATTAAAATTTAGAGAATTGCGTACAGTTCCAGCAGTTTTGGCGATTTTGTCTGTGACAACTTTACCAACACGTTTTACTTCTTGAACCACTTCTTGTGTGCCATCTTTCACTGATTCTGCAGCTTCAATCACTTTTCCACATGTCTCTTTATCAATCTTCGCCTTTTAAACGTCAATATTCATCAATAAATCGAAAAAGAAAGGGACTTTTTTAATTATATGTTTATTTGGACAGTTTGCATATACTTATTTTCCAATAAATCGAAAAAAAAAACAACAGTAAAAAATGGACAAACTCACAGCTTTGTGAGATGGTCTTGTGGCAGAGACGAACCCCCTAAAAATCCATGCACTTTCTAAGAATGTTTTTTCATTGGAAATGCATTTGGATAAAGCTCTGAAATTTGCCATTTTCCTTTGAACTTGTTTTTATTTTTTGATCAACTGGTCTTTGTCAGTTATATGAAGAGGAACTGCCAATTGGAAAACCACTCTATTGTTGAGAAAAATTCGCTGGATTTGTGGTTGAGGAGGAATGGGGCAGTTTTCTTCGTGATCTAATATGGGAATAGTGATCACTCAACTTATAACATATTTTTAATTGGGTCACTTAATTTTTCTATATAGTTCAATCAAGTCGTTATTTTTTTATTTTCTTTTATTTTTTTAACGTATATTCATTAAGAATTAAGTACCCTACTACAAGTTTATATATAAAATAATATACAAAATTTTGAACCAATGAAGAAATTGAAAAGAAAATAATATTGTTGCTTCGTCCACTTTGGAACCGTTATTTACACACCTCGACTATATTTGCATTAAGTTTTCGACCATAATTTCCGATATCAAACGTTACCGGTTGCTAGGAATTCATATGTGCCCTTAGTTCAAGAAGCTCTATTCGTAACATATACATCCCTACATAATTCTCGGAATTATAATTTGGTTGTCAGGAAGCTTCCAATTTGGTTAAATGTGCTTTCTTATCTCTATCTATAATATCCCTACAATATTAAAAGAGAGAAGTTGCTTGCTACTGTTCATAAGGCGTCACCATTTGCGTCATGATGATGTCACTTTTTCCCACTTTGGGGGCCCAAACGACGCCAGAAAAAAATAAAAAATTGAATAGTTACTGACTAAAATTTCATAAATTGTTTGTTTCCCTGCAAATTTACTGATTTCTACTTTTTGTGTTCTACAAGTAAACATTAATTATTACTGTCCTTTATTTCTTTTTCGATTCTGCTAGATGTACTAAAAACCACACCAGAAAACGAACAGATGAGCTAGCAGGAAAAAATGTTTTAAAAAAAAGGAAAAGAAAAATGATAAACCTGCCTCAGAACACATGAACCACTTTTCTCTCACTTCCAACTTTCCCTTTTCCTTCATCTTCTTCTCTCTTTCTCTTCATCTAGCAGAATCGTTTCCCGTCCACGATTCCGGTGCTTCCCTTTCAATTTCTCGTGAATCCATCAAACACCGTGAAATCCGTTGTGTTATCCGGTAAAAGGCGAAAAAAGCAAAATCTATTTTGTTGTCCTGCTCCGTCATCATCATCGTCGGATCCCGTTGATGTCGTTAGGCCCAGTGCATTCGCCGGCTGCGTAGTGCTCTTAGAAGGTAAGTTATTTTGGTTTGACATTTTTTTTGCCAGTAGCGCTGTCGAAGAGTTTTTTTAACTCCAACTGAACTCATTGTTGAACCTACGAAATTCATTTGTAGAAATTTCATTTTGGAGAAAGGGTATTTTGAAAAAACTAGGCTACTAAAAGAATTAATTTTTGGCTTGTGCAAGTATTGATGCATACATAACCTATTCATTATAAATATTTCGATGATAGCTCCTAGCAGATAAAATTTCATTTTGAAAAATAATTTTTTTTGAATTATCTTGCGAAACTTCCAATTTCGGGGATTTTGATGTTGCCTTGTTGCTATCAAATTCTTAAACATAGAATGAATGGGTTATTACAGAATGCTGTTCTTACCCTTCAAGTTCTTAAACATAGAATGACAGGGTTATGACAGAATGCATAGAACGACTTCTCTGGTAATAGACATCCTTCTTATAATATGCAGAAATGTATTAATGTTGCTGAAAATTTAGTAGTAAGAATAGATGTTGCTGAAAATTATTAATGTTCTTAGTTTATAAAAGATGCTACTGCAAATTCCTAGATTATTTTGTTGTAAGAAAATAATTCCCAAGGCATTATGAGTTCTATGCATGAACTTGCACAAGAAATCAATCGATATGAGTTCGATGGTTGTGGTTGTATTTAATGTAGGGATGAGGGGCAGAAATTATGGTTTTTGTCACAGTTGTAGAAGCACAGATCATTTCTTTGAAGAATGCAATAGAAAACGTCGTTGTCCAGAGTGTGCACATGGTATCCAGAAATATTTTGAGGTCGAGAAGGAGGGCAATAACAAAGGACAACTATTCAGAACTTGCAGTATTGACTGTGGATATTTTGACTAGGTTAAAAAAGATGAAGCAAGCACTGAGACTAGTACCACTGATCAAGAAGCTAACATTTTGGCAAGCATGTTCGAAAATCTAGCTCGGATAGCTGAGAAACGAAACATTGAGATATCGTTTAATGTGGCATTCCGCAAGGGCAAAGAGCCCTTGGACGGCAATGGAAAATGAAGGGGGTCGGCACGCGTAGTAGTTATATTTTTTATTCTTGTAGTTATGTTATTCAAGGAAGTCGATTCTATTATTGTACTCAACATTGGAAAAGAAGACTCTTGCTTCATTCTTGTGTTTCTATGTCCACACATGATGTAATTCTATCATCAAGTTTTTTCCTGTCTTGCAATTAAGAAACAAATGCACCTGTGTTGATACGAGAATGAGGATTAATTCGCGAAGTCTTTTATATTATACCGAATTCTAACCGTCAACGCAACCACCTCTATGTCTTCCCATATCACCTGAAAATCTCGTTACTTCTTCAAAGATGATTAAAAAGAGGGCCATGGTATAAATTGTCAATAAAATTTTAATACTTGGATAATATTGTCAATGCTTAAAAGTATTTAAAACGAGCATAGAAATTACAATCCACCACCTTGGCCGTTAATGGTAAAGCCACTATGATAATTCGAAAGATAAGTAAAAAAATTCAACTACGACAAATTTATTTAATGTAAATTACATTTCACATTTTTGAATCTAACGTACACTACATATCTTCATAGGCCACTAGGGCCACCTTCTTGAGGGCAGTTTGGATAGTAGTATGGAACCGAATGACCTACAAAAAATATGTAGCGTAAGTATGCGTAAGGAAAGTCATCGATATGCCAATGTAAAGATTAAAAAAAAATTGGAAAACCTTGGGAACTGAATATGATATTTGTTGACGTCGGACAGATGTAATTTGAGGAAGGCAAGTGTTCATGGAAGGCATGACTATCCGCGTCGCCCTACAAAGAATAGCAAGTCAATTAAATATTGTAACAAATAATCACCATAAACAAATATGTGGTTCAAAGAATGAGTTAAACATACTAACCAAAAATTGTTGTGAATAAGTGAACGGTGTCCCCATACACTGTTGTGGACATGACTGAACGACGGGTGTAAGAGATGGGGTAAGAGATAGTGTATGACTGTGTATGGAGGGCGATCGATTTCCCTTCGTAGAGGCCGATTTCGCCTACATGTACTCACGTTGTAAATAATAATTATAATGGAAGATTGTGTTAGCCACACAAAAGACCAATATACATTTCCTTTCTTCGAAGATGACTCCAACGAACTTTTTCTACGAAACTTCTTCGGAGCACCCTTTCTTCTTGATGTTATAGGATCCCGTATGATTTCGTTCGCCTTGTTCTCAGATTCGTTGCATTGCGAAGCGAACTGACTAGTGTGGTGTGAGACGACATTACTACCGCTTCCTGACTTTATTGTACTCAACTCCATTTTTTGGTTAATTAACCACTCCTTTATCGCATGGGACCGAACTTCATCATCAGCAATGAGGTTTGCAACATCTGTAAAAGTCTGACATATATCGTTGTATCTCAACTATGCAGGAGTACTAACCAACCCATCATAGTTCACTGCGACCCTGGTGTGCGCTCTACAGACATCTCTCCTCCAACTCCGTAATACATACCACTCCGACAGTGATGACACATCATTACGAATAAGCCGACATAGAATTCCAAGAAACTCAAACAAGTGGCAACTTCATACAATATCACAAGTATCTCTCTGTAATGAGACGAAGCACTTCTTTATCTTCCGACGGTCTTCGTGCATGAAAACCTCCCGTACTTCATAAATCGTCCCTGAATTTCCTTCCGTAGTAGAAATGAGGTCGCAGTAGACCTCACCAGTAAGCTCCACCGAACTTTTCTGAACTTCACGATGGTGTAACATTGTTGGTACTGTTTCTCCATTTCAAACGTTGTCGTACAAGGTACCAACTATGAAAATGACTTAAAGTCCGCCTGAAACTCCTTCTCAACCTTATTCCTCAATACTCGTTCATACTGTTCAACAAATTGCTTGAGCGATGTCTTCGAATGAACATATCCGTCGAGAGCGCATTCATACTTTCACTTCGTTGAGTTGTTGACATCCCTGCCCAAAATATGGTCTTCAAATAGCAAGGAACCCAACGATCTCTGTTATCAAACAATCCCGACAACCAGTCATTACATTGCAACTCATACGTATGGATCATCGCTTCCAACCTTCTTCAAATTCCTCAACAAATTGCGAACCATACACTAATCCATGTATGCTCGAAAAAATGGAGGTCTGATGAACGTGATAACCAAACTCTGTAATTGTGAACATAGAAAGTGATAAAACTCTCCCTTCCGCCAAGATCCCGACATGCTCTCTCCCCGCCGATTTTTGTAAATCTCATAGCCCATTTTAACCTAATTTTTGTTACTCTTTGCCCGCCGATGAGAAGACACATTTCGTAACCCATTTTCTGTCGATTGCTCCATGCCGCAAGAAGACCCATTTTCCACATACTCGACGAGTAGGTGTTTGCCGATGACCTGAAGGTGTAGCTACTAACTCGTCACTCTTCAGCCTTAGGGAGATGGTGATGCACAACTCCGATGACGGACAAAATCGATGTTCACCGAATCTGGAAGAACCAAGTGAGTGACTTTGTTCTCTACCCTATTTCCTTCTTTATATTGTAAATGAAACACAGAATGTAATTGTTTTAGGAAATGATGAATTTCAGAGATTTATATTGTAGTGATGGTGAAATAGAATTAATTCTGAATTTCGATCATAAAAATTAGACCTAGAATGCATATTGGATTTCAGAGATTTTTGTACCGTGGACTCTTTCACTAAAAGAAATAGCACCGTAGACTCTTTCACTAAAAGAAATAGCATCTTTAGATCTATGTTGCGATTTATTAATAGCATACTTTGGTAATTAGTTCCTCGTGCTCATTGCTGTTACAGGTTGTATGTGACTGAACAAGAAAATCTGTAATATATTTGAAATACGATTCCATTATGTTTTTAAGACAATTTAATGGAATATAATGAGCTATTGAAGTAGGTGTTAACTTTTCATATTGCAATTACCCATTCAACTGAAAGTGATATTTGATTTGCTAAATGTTCTCGCTTATTGTGTTGCATTAGGAGGTTCTGTGGAAGACATACCTGATGAATGTTTGGTAGCGACAGTTGTTGACAAGAATCTTGCGATGAATACGATATCAGTGGATGAGGTTACATTAGAGAAAGACGGTCCGAAGGTGTCGGAGGTGGGTATGATGTTCAATGATGAAAAAGAATTGTGGGATTTCTACAAAAGGAATTTTCGGGCTGTGGATAAGGATTTACGGACAGAAAACAGGCCGTAATCGTACGCATTGGATGAGGAATTTGAGTTTGGAACGAGCATTGATTTGCAGAATCCAGGATAAGGGGTGGATTTGCATATGGTTGCAGGGGGGACAGGATTTGCTGGCGAAATATTATCTGCTGAAGATTGTGTAGATAACGTTAGAACTGCTAAAATAATGCAAGAAATGATTAATGGAGAGAAAAACAGCTTATTTTTCATCATTTTAACGAGTGAAAAAAATGAATAGATGAATCGATGTAAACTTTGTTCTTGTAAATTGTATAGACACACATATATGTATATATAGATGAGAGGGATAGAGTTTAATGTTACTTGAATCATAAATGCATGTAAGAATTTGTATTTAATATTTAAAGTCAACTTGCATGGCATTTCCAAAACGCGTAGATCTCGATTGAAACTTCAAGGCATTATTTGGTGATGGATAAAAGGAATGCTGAATACCAACTTTTTTCGTCTTCAAGTTATTTTATATGTGCTACTTATTTTCGTCTCCAAAAAATTTGACGATATGTGACCAGTAAATAAATTCGTGATTTATAATTATGAATATGTGACCATTAATCACAAAAATGTGACTTTATTATCTTTATTTAATAAAAATAAATAAAAAACCTGATTTTTGAATTTTTAAACTAAAAACCTGATTTTTGAATT
>CAIGRF010283404.1:0-14533 GCA_903798235.1 Fraxinus ornus | reverse complement strand
TTAAAATCCTTCTTTCAGTACTCGCGTGCTTGCGCCCCTTGGAGGCATTTTGTTTGTTTCCAATTGTAAATCTTCGCCGGTAAATACACCCATTTTTCGGACTTTATCTCAAGATGTCTGTTCCTACACAATTGTCTGATCCTTTTTAATTGTTAGCAAACTAAAACAGCGCGAAACACCTCTAAAGGGGAATTCAAACTCCCCAGATACAGGACCATCTTCCAAACCAAGATTAATAATTGCTCTGGTTCCTTAAATGAAAGCTCTACAGCCTTTAATGCAATATTTTATGTAAAGTGTTAAATAAATAAGAAGCTTATCGGTTGAGTTATTGATATCAATGTTTCTAAAGAAAATATTTACACGAAAAAATGTGATTACTTCATCAACAATATCAGTGCTATCTGCATAACATTAGTATCATTTTCAATACAAAATACAGTATGTCTTTCTTAAAATTAAACACCGTGTTACAAATTGACCTTGTTCTGAAATTGTAGCAGGTCTTTTTAAGTGGCTTTTATGGGGAAGTAGAGGGAACTAAAAAATTTGAAAAAAAAAAGATTCGGTTCAATTTTTTGTGGCTTTTTAAAATCGAAACCTAAATCAAATCATTTTGAGGGAAAAAATTGCAGGTCCCCATAGACCCGAACCACCTGTTGGGGATGGGACAAGACCTATGACACGATATGAAGTATTGATCACAAACAACAAGAACACAAGAATTTAATTTGACAGAGGAATTTGATGTCTTTCTCCCTAATAATGGAAAGATAAATTACAATAATATTGTATTCCCTTACAATTCTAACTTGCAGTAATAATGATATAAAACCTTGTTCTAACTACAAAAAGAATCCAACTATATAAAGGGGTACATATCAAACTCTAATAATAGCTCTAAAGATGGAAATTAGGTCAAAAAAATGAGTGGAATAAACAAAACAAGGAAAACCGGAATGGTAGAGCGCTAAGCAAGTGTTAGGAGGGCAGCAGGTCACTGCTGAAAATTTCGTCTCACAGCTCGAGCGTCCAGCTAAAGATGAGCTAGCGACGTCAATTCATTTTTCCTCCATGGACCATATTTAGACATCTTCAAGACCCAATACACCAAACTAGGCAAACTCTAGATAAATTTGGGTCACAAACCCAACAATTTCCACCTTGACACAAAATTCACTGCAACAAACAAAGTTCCAAAATCTCTGCACCTGGGAAAAAAACTCAACTGCAAGGAATGAACTAAAATCTTCAATAAGAACTAAACTAACTTCTCCAACGCACAAGAAATTCTTCACATCTTCTACAATATCCAACCAAGATAAATGAATCCAAATACTACTCCGCATAATTATCTTAGGTTCCCAAAAATTACAAATAATTTAAAATTTATCAAAAAGGGCCAAAACACACCCTGAAACAAAATCAACACTAAATACTTTTATAGAAAGCCCCTTTCTAGACCGAACACCTTCAAATACACTTAAAGCATGCGCAACAAAATCAACATTCCCGTACCTTTCTCTAATGAGTCTATACCAAGTAATTGAATACGAGGCACCGTAGGTAATGATAGCAAAACGCCATTACCCATATCCTCTGAACTCAAATGAGTTGTATTTTTCGACATGGACCTAAGCCGAATCCCAACGGTATCGTACTAAACTAAATATCCACCACGACACTAAAACTTTGCTAATTGTTCTTCACAATTCACATATTCTGCACGACCTTACAAAATGTATGGTTGGGACTTCTTCTGCTCCTCTAATACAACCTTTGTAAACTTTAAAACTCCACCTCCATCAATGAACTCATACACTTTTGAATCAAGAATAGCCACGATATGAGATTTTTCTTCAATTCTAAAACATGTCGAATGGGATCAAATGTTCTAAATGTCTCATCCAACAGCTTAAGTCTAATTCTACCAATACCAGTTACCCGACAAAGTGCGCTGTTTCCCATGACCATGACACATTTCAAAACCGTTTCATGTGTTGAAAACAAATTTCGATTAGAACATATATGAAAAGCACAAGCTGAATCAAGAATCCAATCATCGTCCAGTTTGGAGTCTCTGTCAGAAATAGCCAACACGTCTCAATCGCTCAAATAGTCCTCCACAATGTTGGCTTCAACTGAAGTATCTAATTTAAGACTCCCCTTCTGATTTGCAGCTAACTTATCTTTATTCTGCAACTTGTTGCAATATGTCTTGATGTGTCATTTCTCCTTGCAATAAAAAAAACTTCATTATTGAAATTAGATTTCGACCGACCCCTTTCGTGACTACCATGAAAAACAAGGCACTCTCTGTCTCTAACCTCAAATCCAACCAGATGCTTTATCTTCTCATTTGAAAATAAAGCATCATACACATCTACAATGGTGAGAGTATCACAACTATACAAGATTGTGTCTCTAAATGATGTAAACGAAGTGGTCTATGAACACTAAAGAATTGAGGTCAATTTTTCATCATCATACTTTACCTCTAAAGTCTCCAAATTAGCGCCGATCTCCTTGAACACAGCCAAATGATCTTTCAAAGATCCACATTTAGACATACAATGAGAATTCAATATCTGCTTCAGATGCAGTTTGCTTGTCTCTAAACGAAGCGGGTAGCGAACACAAAATGATTAAGGTCAAATCTTTTTCAACATACTTTACCTCTAAAGTCTCCAAATTAGCAACGATTTCTTTAAACCAGCCAGTGTTCGTCCAATGATCCGCCTTCATCATGTGATGAGAATACAGCCTCTACTTCAGGAGCAATTTGCTTATTGGACTTTTAGTCATGCTCAATTGTTCCAACTTCGACTATAACGCAGCTGTAGTTTTCTCCTTCAAAATGTCCTAAAAAATATTATTCAAAAGATGAAGATGAATTTGTCCAATCCTTTCATTATTTTTCCTCTACAGTCCAAGTTGTGGGCATCTTGTCAACTCCCAATAACGCATCATCCAAATTCATTTAAGCTAGTAATGTTCGTATATTCACTTGCCACAACGAAAATCTAGTGCTGCGATCCAAAAGTGGAATGTTATACTTCATAATTGCCATAAAAAACCAAGAAATCTCGAACAAATCAATCCAAAGCTCTAATGCCACTTGTTAGAAATTGAACAAGGATTATGTATGCTCTAATACCACTTATTGGGGACGGGACTAGGTATATGATACGATATGAAGTATTGATCTCAAACAGTGAGAACACAAGAAATAAGAATTTAATTTGGTCAAGTAATTGGAGATTTTATTCTCTAATAACAGAAAAAGAAATTAAAAAAATATTGTGTCCCTACACAATTCTAACTTGCAGTAATAATGAGGCAAAATCATGTTCTAACTATGAAGAAAAGTTAATTATATATAGGGATACATATCAAACCCTAAAAATAGAAACAAGGTCAAAACACGCGTGTAATAAACAAAATAAGGAAAACTCGGACTGGTACGACGCTCAAGCGCCTACGAGTGGTAGACGGGCAATAGCTCGATGCTGAAAATTTCTTCTCGCCGCTTGAGCATCCAGCTAGTGGGAGGCTAGCGCCGCCAATCCCTTTATCCTCCATAGACCCTATTTAGATGTTTTCAAGTCTCAATACATTGAACCACGCAAACCCTAAATGAATTTGGGTAACAAACCCAACACCAACGATTTCAAACCAATGGGTCGGTTCAATTTGACGTATCTTTTCTCCACTTACTTTTCAATCACACATTTTTCAATAAAATAATATTACACACAAATTCAAAATGTTCCCTTATTTTTTAATCACACATTTTCTATCAATCTACTATTCCACAATACATTTTTGAGAAAAAAAAAATGGGACTCAAATATGATCTAAAGTTTAATAATTTACTTTAATTTAATCACCACCGATAAAATTTACCAACTTTTTCTTACTCGACCAAATTTCTCAGGTCTAGGTACCAAACAAAAAATTATAAGACAACTTTTTTGTTGTTTATGGGGCAAAATTTAGGAAAAATAAGAAGAATAAATTTTTTTTGCTGCTTTTACCAAATTTTTCTATCCCATGGAAACATTGTATCCCTAGTCTCCCAGCCAACATGCAGTAAGTAGATCGTCAAATTATAAAAAGTAAAAGGGTCGTTCTCCATGTTTTATTATAATGGTTCAATAAGTTGAAAATTATAATTCCATTCAAAAATTTAATTTAATAGGGATACTATAATTCTTTATAAATCTATTATTCACCATACATCTAGCTCATTTAGAATTTTATTCACATTTTTAATGAAGTGTCATAGCATTTCGACTCCCTCGAGTGACTATTTATCCTTCTCCTTCTTTATGTCTGGACTCCGTCAAGACTCAATGCTTTGATTGTGTCAATGGTCACCACTTTACGCAAGTACAATAGACTTGAAAGCCAGTTGCGATTTTTTTCGACCATCGCATATAAGTGGAGTTCACATCTTCACGAGTTCATTCGACTATATTTGGGTTTCATCTTATGCATCTGCACAACTAAATTTGGGACCTAGCTCATATAATATTTGGTTGAGTTTTAGGGTTCAATTTCAAAAGGGTATTAGGAGAAATGATCAAATCCCTCTAAAAAAATATTATGTACCCGATGTCTAGCCAATGTAAACTCGTGTTTTCATCTTCCCAATGCAATCCTTCCCGTGCTTCTTCTTGTTGATGAGGCATCGAAAAGGTTTCTGCATTACCCAAAAAAGTGCTCAATCCCAACAATACCATGTCTAAATCTATATAAAATGGTTGCTTATCTCTTATGAAAACACATCTGATTCAAATTTCTACACACAAGCCAAGTTAAAAGATACTCATACTACTTTTGTCTTTGATTTGCAAGTTAGTTATGTTACATAAATAAGTCAAATCACTTAAAATCTAGCTTCATAAAATTGTACAATGACAATATTACATGTACATCCTCTTTTTACCTAATATTTTACCTACACTCACAATAGAGTGTGGAGACCACACATTTGTGAGTTTTTTATTCACTCTGATCTCGCGCGCATGTGAGAGGGTGTAGCATTTTCGGTACACAATTTTCAGTACAAATAGAATTATCCATTGTATAAAGAGTACATTTTTCCCTTCAACATGACAGTGGTAATAATGGTGGCAAAAGCCCAATTAAATTTGATACTATAGCTATTTTGTCCCATATACCAAGTGGATATTACGACGAAGAATTCATTACGGCAAATAAAAATACTCATGTAGACATTTGAAAGCACGTCTCCTTGCACGTCCGTACAAGAGTTAGGTCAATATCCTACGAAGTACCCATTACACAAAATCTTTCTTAACAAGAAAGAAAGACGTATTTATTAAGTTTTTTCTTCTTAACTGAATCAACTATCAATGTTATGCTTCACATAAGAATAGTCATTTCAACGAAAAGTTGATCATGTGACGATGACAAATGATAATGGGATCGAATTCGATATTATTTTTTTTAAGAAGGATTGTACTATTTGATTCTATCTAATAAACACGCAAAACACGAGCCACCTCTAATTTTACCCCAAATGCTAGAAAGAAGGTAATTCTAGAGCTGAGGTTTTCCTCTCCTTATTCCTTACCCTTTTTCACCACAGCTTTTCACCGCGAAGGCAGGGGAAATTTATTTTCCCTCCTCACACGTGTCAGTTTTCCTTCCCCCTCTCCACAATTACACTCTAAATTGGACGAATTTCCCCTTCTCCATTTCCCTCCCCATTTTATCTATTTTCCCCTCTGCAAAGAAATCTATTTTCCCCTCTGTTTTTCCTTTCCTCGATGCTTTGAGCTTGATCGGCTGAATTTTCATCATTTCCATTTTCCAATTTAAATGCCCATTTTGAACGCTTAATTTTCTCATCTGTGGATTAGTTGTTTGTTGTTCACCGGCAAAGATTTCTGGGTTTGGTGTTTGCAGAGAAATCTAGGTCGTTTCTCTTTTTTTCCTGTTTATTTTTTGTGAAAAGATATAATTTTTCAATATGTATAAGCCTTTTCTGCTAAGTGCTTGGAAAATTCTATTATCTTTCAAACCCTAGGTTAGGTAACCTTTTTACGTATCTCTCTTTTTTGTTTATTACCCTAGAAATTCTTTGATTCTATTTGTACATAAGAATAGTTCCATTTCATTCATTGATTTGATACCCTAGCTGGGACAAAAATATAATCAGGGATATTACGAGAAAATATCTGTGAAATTTTTGGTGCTTTTTTTAGTTTGACATTGAAAATTGAGGGTTTTCTTGTTTCGAACTTCTATGTTAACAACATAACCCACTGATGAAGTGTAAAGAATTGAAGGAAAAAAATCGTTTTTAGTTAGAGCCTGTTTCTTCTTTTTTCCATTTATTTCTTCGGGTTTATAACGAAAAGAGAATGATCTGAAATCAAGGGTTTTCTCTAGAGATATTGAGATGGCGTTGAACTATTCACAACGGCCAATATTTCCGGCACATATTTCAGAAGATAATTTGGTATCGCCCATGAGGATTTTGAATGGGTATCTTGTGGAGGATATTCCTGAGAAGAATGGGGAAGGTTACACAAGGGCATGCTGTGCGTGCCAAGGAGAAGCTGAGGAGTGGAATTTCAACTGTGGCAGGGATAGAGTTGATCTATGCAGCTCAACGGAGTCGACGGCCAAGGACATTGTTGACCTTTTGCCGTCTGACCCATTTGGGATGGATATAGAAACTACCGTCACAGCAATCACGGGATGGCTCGAGGACTTGGAGTTTGATTATCAAGGATACATGAGGAACAACAATAACGAAGATTATGATTTGTTCGCAGGATGGAATTTGATTTGGAATAATGCTATGAAGTTCCAACCTCTTTCAAACAATGCTCAGTCTGATGAGAAACTGAATGTGGGTACCCAATATTTTCCTAGCGATCTTCAGGTTTATGAGAAACCAGATGAGAGTATCCATTCTTTTACTAGCAGTATTCAATTTGATGAGAAATTGAATGTCGGCTATCCGGCTAATCTATATAGGGAGGAGAGAGGAATGGGTGGTTCTTTAACCCAATATGAGCTTGGGTTTCTATCGGCCCAGAATATGAGGGACATCGTGGGCCACGGCAATGAGGGTGCTAGTAGCAGTTCTGAACTTCAGTTTGGAGGGGAAGTTGAGGGAGCAGTGGCAAATCTATATAGGGAGGGGAGAGCAATGGGGGGTGCCTTAGCCCAATATGAGCTTGGGTTTCTACTGGCCCACAATATGAGGGACATTGTTGGCCTCC
Source organism: Fraxinus ornus (assembly GCA_903798235.1). NCBI lineage: Eukaryota > Viridiplantae > Streptophyta > Magnoliopsida > Lamiales > Oleaceae > Fraxinus > Fraxinus ornus. The sequence continues at coordinate 7,268 of CAIGRF010283404.1, read as the reverse complement.
GCAATGAGGTCGCTAGTAGCAGGTCTGAATTTGAGTTAGGAGGGGAAGTTGAAGGTGCAGTGAATTGTGTCAAGGATGAAGGAGCACCCCATGAAGCTTTGGCCTTTGCTCTTAGTTATCTGGGAGTGAAAGACCTTCTATCTGTGCAAAGGGTATGCAGGTTCTTCTGTTCCACAGTTCGAGGTGATCCCTTGTTGTGGACGAGTATCCACATTGATCGACCACTTAATGAGAGGGTCACGGATGATGTGCTCGTGCAATTGGCTAGTAGGGCTCAAGGAAATCTGCAATGCCTGAGCTTGGTGGAGTGCCCGAGGATCACTGATGATGGTTTGAGGTGTGTACTTGCAGCCAATCCGCGATTGACTAAGGTCAGTAACTCAACCTTCTGTTTTTATTTATATCCTATTTAGTAATTTGTTTTAGTTGGATTTTGGCCTCGTTTTAAGTTGGAACTTGGTTAATGAGCATGCATGTCAAGTTCCTTTATGTTGGCAACACGTGTTCAATGCCTTAATAATACCGAAGCCTTGATTTGGTGAAATTCTGTATTGATGTGTTTTGTCTGACATAGAGAATAAAATAATGATATCATTTGTTATTTTAATTTCCTATGGAGGAAACTTGTTTGTTTGATCTGGATATGAGATTTAGTCTACACGTTTGATTGTATATGTAAGTGCACAGATGTTTGTTCTTGAAAACATGTGTATATTATCTAGTAGTGAGTATTTTGGTTATAGGTTCTGGTATGCTATTGTCGTCACCATTTGGTGAAGCATTCATTTACTAATACTAAATGGGGACAGCAAACTAACATTGAAAGTTATAACACGTGTTAAATTCTTTAGACGGGGAAGCTCATCACTTAAAACGGTATACAGAATAGCATATAGTTTTCTCTTTAATTTCTTTATAAATGTTGGTTGATAGAATGGCTACAATTGCACATGATTGGATGCAAGGGGAATTTATGATCTCGTGTTAACATCAGCACTTTCTTCTTCTAATGTGTCAAGTTAATGTTGTTTCACGTGATACATCTGGCTTGCACATGAATATTTAATCATTTGCAAGAGTAGAATCATATTCGTCACTTTGACATTATTGTCCATGTTACTAAATGCTGCGGTGGCAACTTGTTAATTTGGAATGTAAAGGTGTTCAGAGGAGAATGTATCAGGCTAGAGTATGCTTCTTAAGATTGTGACCATGTGTATTGCAAGGAACGCTGATAAAATTATGGGTTTTTTTTTTTTTTTTTTTAAACATTACCATGCCATGTGGATCCTTCTATTGAGTCTCTGTTAGATGCTTGATAGTTGATACATGAGGTTTTGAATGCCTGGGACTAGGGCATAAAATTGTGTCTGACACTGATGTCCGTTTCTAGAATATTAGTTATGCAGCATGTCATTTTAAAAGTATATTTGTCGTTACTGTGTCCTTTTCTACTCATGGCCCTCCTGGACTTGTGTCGCCTTCATTAAAATCTAGGTTGTATTTTTAAAAAGTGAGAAAGAGAATGTAGATGCAAATACTTCACAAAAATCTAGGTCATTTCTTAAGGGAATAAGATTTATCATTCCATTTTATTAGGCTCGCCTCTCAGAGTGTAAAGCTATGGAGGGTATAGTCGTAGAGAAATAGGTAAAAAATAAATTAGTCTCAATAGCCAAATTTCAGTGTTCCATTTGAAACCAATCTGCCTACCTTCATATTTATAGCGGCAACTTGTAATCTAGACATATGTTCGTTTGGTAATCCATAATTGGATTCGAATTCTCATTTTTATGGATGATGGATATAATAACTTTAAGGTGATGATCTTGCCATGTTCAAAGCTCTTGGTTGTAGTCTGGATGTGGGACATTTAGTCATTCTCCTGAAGCAACCTGGTAGGGGCTTCACTATTCTTTAGCAGTAGCTAAAATCTGTAATGATGTATCTCTACTTTGAAGTGAAGATTCAATTTTGCAGTGATTTTTATTTCCTAATCTTCTAGGTTTGAAGTTTAAATATTATTATTTTTAATGCAGCTGTCTGTTCCTGGTTGTACAAGGCTCACTATTGAAGGTATCCTGAATAATCTGAAGGAATATAACTCTAATGGAGCTGTCCCAGGTATAAAGCACCTGAGAATTGGGGGGATATATGGCATGACATATGAACATTTTGAAGAGGTGAAGTTGCTACTTGGTTATGATCCCCACAAGCTCGAAATTAAACACAGACCACATTTCTATGGTCGAGGACGCTTTTATCTTCCGTGTGATGATGACCGTGCAATTGATATTGAAACATGCCCAAGATGTGAGAAACTGAGGTTGGTTTATGATTGTCCAGCTGCAGGTTGTCAGGTTAAAGATCAAGCTACCAAAGCCTGCAGGGCATGCACGCTCTGTATAGTGAGGTGTGCTCAGTGCGGCAGGTGTATTAATGACACGGAATACGAAGAAACATTCTGCCTGGAATTGCTTTGCTCGGATTGTTTTAAGCAGTTGAATAAGTATCAAGATCGGCTGGACGAGGAGGTTGATACCCCCGGGGATGGAGCTCTACACAAGCCCAACTTCTGTCTTCATGGATAGGGGATTGTATTGGTTACTTGGGTTTATTTTAATGAATATTTGCCTCCACTATTGAGTTCACTTGCTTACTGGGATAGTTGTCCTGGTTGATTAAGCTTTCAGGGGAACTGCTTTTGGTGTTGACTGAGCCCAAGATTATGTAGGAGTTCACAGAAAGAGCGGCCAAAAGGAGAAAAAAAACTGAAAGAAAGAAAAATGCATTAAAGAAACCTTCCAAAAAAAAATCTAGAAAAGAAAGGAAAAAAGGATGAAGTAGGAAAAAAAAAATCTCTTCTTGTGTGGAGTATATAAATGGTGTTTCTTCCCCCAGCTGATTGTGCTCTTGAAAGCTAAATGATCATTGCTGATTCTCGGAACTCGGGATGTGGAACGTGTGCCGAATATCATTCTGGAAGGCAGCCACTTGATCTTTCAACTGCAGATTACTCGTTGAGTTGGTACAAGTGGAGCCAACAGCTCAAAGAATCTGAGATTTAATCTGTGCTTGTGTTCTGATTGCTGAGGAGGCTCCCAACTGAGCTGCAGGATCTGTCTTGCTTTGATCTGGACTATAGGACTTCTTATTTGCTAATGCAGATGGTAGTATATTTGCATTCTCTGTGTGCATTTTATGATTCAATAGTCTTCTATCTGATGTAAATTGATGATATGGTGATGTATATCCTAATTCGTATATTCGTCTACTGCTATTAACTTCTTGTCGTACCAGACAAATATTGTTGAATAAGAGAGTTTTTGTGTGATATAGTTCTGGCCGTTTAGATGCTTTTAGATGTAGTTCTTTGTGCCTGGTTTGATATCGAGCAAGTTGGCTTCTTTAAGTTTGGCTCTAGTAGCTGCAAATAAGCTCAAGTTTTTTGGTACTCTTGTCATCTCCGTAGCACATTAGTGTCAGTCCATTATATATGTACATTTAGATTTTAGACACAACATTTCCTAGTAGATTACCAAATCAATATTTGTAAAATGATTGAACATTTGACTCATCATAATTTATCAGGATCCAGAATTAAATATAGAATGACGCAAATGCATGCGTGAAACAAGAGCCGATTGATCAACAGATTCGAAAATTTTGTTGGCCATCCATCAATTCGGGCCTATTTTAACGATATAATTCTACATGTCCAGCAATCTCCCTGCACAGCAACTTAACTCCACTTGCTAATTTCATGCTTTTAACTTTGGCAAGTCCTGTTTGTCTGTGAGTTGAAGTCGGTATTAACAACTTCGTTTCTTCCTCCCTCCCTGAGAGAAGAGCTTCCCGGGCTGGAACTACATTTTCCCACCAAAACTCTCGCAAAATCCCATGTATTAATTCCCAGTAACTACGTTCCCTCCATACGCGAAATATGGTGCTTCCATTTGGTGTCCAACAATACAAATCTACCCAGTCTCTGTTCATTATCTCCATCTGGCCCTGCACTTGAGGCATGTAATAGAAAGGCATAGTCGACCATGGCAACCCCATCTCGGGCTTCCCTTTGTTGAAAGGACACTTCACTTCAAGGATTCCACCTCCAGGAGAGGATCCTAGTAGCCCATCTGGAGAAGCGCCGAGCCAATCTAATCGTTCCTCTGAGTGAACGACAAAACCTAACGAACTCACATCACGACATGTGATGCTTTTGTACCTCTCTATAGCTGTTTCTTCGTTCATAACTCCCCATTCCATGGCACTTTTTGCAGAGGCATCAAATTTGACGTCTTCAGCAAATACTTTCTCGTACCAGAGTTCATATCGACGATTGCCTTTCCAAAATCCCAACACAGTGCTGAAGGTGCTCGTCGTCAGTTTATCCTTGCGAAGAGCAAACCATTCATCAGAGCGTTGGGGAGCATCTGATGCTGTGAGTCGACCATTCAACAGCAAAGACGACACAGGATAATTGAGGGGTACGGATGAATGCACAATAGGGGAAGCACGCGTTGAAAATGTTCTTACGAAAACAATTCCATACTTCCTTCGCGTGGGAAGCGGAAATGCCGCGTTATGGATACCACCGAATTTCGTAACACAAGCATTGGTCATTGCTCGGCTACCAGTTATCTACTACACACGCCGTTTTAACTACGATATCCTGTAAAAAAAAACACAGGCAAAAAGGCAGTTGAGCAGCGCAGTACTGAATTGATACTCAGCACTGAGGTGCAACAAGAACAAGAGTACATAAAACTCGAGCAAAATAGCGAACTAAACCCCAAAGTATTACATTGAGAAATAACAGCAAATTAAGGAAAAAAGGCTACTTGAATTCATCTTCTACCTAGAAAAGTAATTAACCAAAACCTCACAGAACAGTAGAAAGAACAGAAATTTAAGAACCCATTAAGCATCTTAAAATGACAAACAAAAACTACAGAATGTTGAGTTCATAAGCTGAAAAATTAACAATCCCACAAATTTTTAAGAAAGACGCAAGTTTAAAACAGATATAGTAAAGAATTGTCGAATAATGGGATTTTCGGAAATGGATAGAAATGAATTAAGAATACGAAATTTTCATTATCAAAAGATGTACCTCAGAGAGAAATGAACAGGTTTCTTAAGGATAAAACCAACGAAGTTAAAGGGAGGCCAAGATTTCTTGGCTGTGGGCTTAGGGTAGTGAGTCGACTCTCGTATGTGTTGGACTCAAGTGTACACATTGTTTGGTTTAAGCGAGAAAACAAGGGAAGTAAATGATTTCTCTATTACTGCAATAAATCAAAATACGACATACGTTAATGTTAAACGGATCCGTGGCGCAATGGTAGCGCGTCTGACTCCAGATCAGAAGGTTGCGTGTTCGATTCACGTCGGGTTCAATCCCTGTAATCTTACGGATTCATAAATTTTTTTCCTCCCCTCCAAAGTTCACGCACATGCAGACTGCAGCAGACATTATAAATTTTAAATGAGGTTTTTGGACCATGGGAATTGGGAACTGTCGGAAGATTGTAAATTAATCCAATATATTTTAAAAAGAATTAGAATATATTTCATGTGAATCCTATTCCCACCTTCTTTCCCTTACCAATTCAGTTGACGTTTTGTGTTTGTTTTAACTCTTAATTGATATCTACAGCCTTGGAAAAATATAAACAAAATAAAATTCCAAGCCTAGAACAATAAAAATCGGTGTTGTGGGACGAACTGGAAGTGGAAAGTCCACCCTGATCCAAGCTCTCTTCCGGGTAGGACACAGCGATTTATGGAATAAATATATGCACTTGTTTGATCCCATTTTTTTTCAAAATATGTTTCTCCCTCTCTTCTTTTTAACCAAATATTATTCAATAAAATAAGATTAACACACAAACCCAAATTTTTCTTTATTTTTTAATCACACATTCTCTATCAATCTATTATTTCAAAATACATTCTAACCCAAAAAATGGAGCTCAAACAAAGACCAATATCATTCTTCAGGAACCAGTTCTCTTCCTAGGAACCATGAGGACAAATCTCGATCCTCTGCGGGAGCACTTGGATCAAGATATCGAGAAGGTAACGAATTAGAAAATCCTTTCTTTGTAAAAATTTGATAGTAGATAATTTGTTTTTTTCCTTAAAATGATGTGCACAAATGTCATATTGTTGGTGTTGACCTCATTTTCTGTAATGGGGACGTGGCTAACAAATTGCAGCTCCTTTGATATCTATGTAAACCTTGTTCTTACATACTTGGACAAATCGTAAGTCGCATATGGCCTTCTCCGACGATGGGGGAGACAGTCGCATTTACTCTAACAGTCAAGTCAAACACCATATAAGAGTTTTAAGTGTCGGATGTGTTAAATATGTGAGCTGCTAAGTATAAAGAGGTCGGATCTGAGAGGCATGAAGTGAATTTATTTAGAGAAACAAATAGCTTTGAGAATATAAAGTTACATTACCTTCAAATGACGTAATGTATGAGCTCTTATAGTAGAGAGATGCAATGACAATTGTTGGTTAAGGTGACACGTGACATCATCTTGATTGCCAAGATCCTCTCCTAAGTGTCATTTCATTAGTCTTTGACTGATGAGCATTTAATGCTTTTGACGAGGAGCAACCACTCTAAAGCCAGTCTAATATCTGAAATATAGACTGATATTTTGATCCTTTAGGGCTTCTTGCAGAGTTGTCACGTCAATCGGACATAGAAAGATGTGAGAAGATGCTTTCTATCAGTTAGGAGACTAATTGCCTCGAATTTCTTCATGCAATAGACGTGATACGTCACCTCAACGTTCGATGGTCGGCCCTCCAAGGCACCTCGGATGAAGTGATGTATCGCTTCGACTATGGTTCCACCTCGACCAAGTAAGATGGTAACATAAAGTGTGAGTTGGTTGACTTGCTAGTTGGTTGACATGTGAAAGTAGTTTAAAGCCTCGTCAGAAAGGCGTAATAGCTGATAATGTAAAACAAGATCAAAGTCTTAAAGACGCACCGAGTATCAGGGGCGGACGCAGACAAAGAAAATTAGGGGGGCACAATCGAACTTGCAAAGAAGTTGAGAGAAATTTTACCCTCCTAAATTTACCTCCACAAAAAATCATACCCCATGTAATTTTAAATCCAAAAATTTACATGAGATATGACTTTTTCGGATGTAAAATTTCGAGAGTTTTTTATGTTATATTTCATATAAAGTTCCCTAATAAAATGATGAAAATTACATTGAGAAATTTGTATCGCAAAAATAG
>CAIGRF010283386.1:18140-31865 GCA_903798235.1 Fraxinus ornus | reverse complement strand
TTTTGGTGGTCGGAAGTTGCCGAAAAATTGCCTCAAACTTGCCCAAAAAATCTGAAAATTCAGTGACCGTTTGTGAAAGAAATTTCAAATTTCAGTGACCGTTTTTGAAACTTTGAAACTTCAGTGACCGTTTTGAAATTTTCAGGTAACTTCAGTGGCCATTTGTGAAATTAACCCTAGAAATTATGTTCAATGTGTACAAGAAATAACTTGAACAATTAATTTTTCAAGATATTAAACTTTGAAGTTAATGTATGTACATTAATATTTCCTTTTTAATGTATGTGTGTGAGCTTACATTAAATAAATATAATTATTCATTTATCGATAAATTAATCATTCCTCTAAAATAACTTTTTTTTTTTATTCCAACATTATTTTATGGGGATATTACTTTCATCTACTACTACAAAATCGTCTTTATAATCCTTTTTGGCGCCCTGCACATTTCAAAAAACAGTTCAAGAAAGCCTTCACAGTGAGGAAACACAATGGAGAACAGTTATCAAGAACCAGAAGAAGATGTACTTTACAACTCCGGCGCCATCAATCTTCTTGCCAACCTCCACCTGAACTCTTCCACTGCCACCTCCGGCAACCACCAGATCCATCCTAGCACCACCACTGCAGCTGCCGGAGGAACCCCAATTTCCTTCACCAGAAAACGCTCTGCTTGTGGCTCCATGAAGATAATTTCACAATCCTCTTCACTTTCTTGCAAAGAAGCCTTGTGGGAAAGAGCCACCCTCCATCCCTCTTCCTCTGCCAGAGCTGCCGCCGCCACCACTAAAATCCCACTATTTTCCACCAAGAATTCTACCCCCCCACCACCACCTTCTTCAAACACATTGCAGTCTTTTCCTTGTAAAACCACGCAAATCTTGAATCCTTCAAGTCAATTCTTGAATCCTCAATCAACAGAAAGTTCTCCCACAGAGGCCACACTGCCACCTCTTCGGCCACCTCTCTGCTCGTCAGATTATCATATGGTGGTGGCCGCCACCGACATGCCTCCACGTCCTCGGCGAAGTTCTTATCAAGAAAGCCCCAATTCCAAGGTTTTTCTTGAATTCTTGCGAGTTAATCCTATGCTGTTTTATGAAACAAAAAAGAAAAAAAACTTGATAATAAATTTTTTTGTTGATTGCTTAATTGCAGAGACTGAAGAGAATGAACGAACGGATGAAACAGATGAATCAGTGGTGCAACCAAGTCATACATGAAGAAGAAAACAAGGTTTCACTTATTTTTCTCACAATAATTATGTGAATTTCTTGATAATTTTATTCTAATTAATGACGTGATTCTTTGATTTTGCAGAATGATAGTGAGAATGAAGCAGAGAAAGCAGTGTGGGTGGATGAGATAAATGGGGGAGATTTAATCATTCACTTTAAGTGTCCATGTGGTGGAGTCTATGAAATCCTTCTCTCTGGAAATAATTGTTTCTACAAACTCTAAAATTTAGGAGACGAAGAAATGCTCGACAATACGATAATAGACAAGATTTTTATCATCTTTTTCTTTGTCAATATCGTAGAGTTTTGTACAGGTGATTCGATTTGTTTAGAATATTGAGATGACATATACTTGGGTCCGTTCACGAATATCCTATAAAGTTGAAATGATACATAGAACGAATATGACAACCAACAAGTATATTTTTATGTCATCAATTAGAATTATGAAGATATTTCAAAATTTTAATGGTAGAACAGCCAAACCGAGACATCAAATCTTAATTCATTTTTCTCTCTTCTACGAGCTCATTTTCACCTTCACTTTCATTATGTCTACTAAACTAGTACAGATCTCTTTAAGTGCATGTAATGAACCTTTGCACTTAGTTGGGCTCGAATCGATTACAAAGAAACCTTTGCACTTAGTTTTCAGCTGCATGGACCATCTTGCAGGACAATCACAAGTACTACACATACACAAGGGACATTCCCCACTATTTGCATATTACGAGAAACGTTATTTGTCATCATAATGATTGATCATTGTGTGTTAGATGACATTTCCTACCATCTAGGGTTGGCCAGTGCGGTAGTCGGTGGTGGTGACCGATTTTCTAATTTTTGATTTTGGAGATAGGCGAAGGTTGGAGTGGTGGGGGGTTTGAAGAAGATGAATATATTATTTATTCATTTTGTTTATTATTTAATTATTTTAATTGTTTTATTATAGAAAAGCCTTTACTTAATTTATCAAGTTGAGTTAAAATTTGAAATTGAATTTTCGGGTTGAATAATGGATTAATAGACGAAGTCTGTCCATTGTCCTTCGGCTACAATTGAAGTGAAAGGTTTAGGAATGTTGATGTAAAAATAAAAGATTTGGTGTAATTTGCAACAAATTGAAAGGTTCAGGATCTCAGTGCATTTTTCCCTTTAGTTGTATACACTAAGACCTAGGATTCCTCGAGAACGAACTTTCTGCCCATACCATATGGTCACATGTCAAGTAATCTAAATCATCATTCTTTGACTTCTAGTTTGTTTTTTGATAATCTCAATGCATACTTTGGCAATCCCTAAAATGATATCTAAATTAAGACGGTGTTTGATGGAGATTAAAATTAGATTTTTAATAGATTGTAATAAAAGTTTTTGAAATGTGTGGTTGAAAAGGTGTGGGACCCATAAAATATGTGGTTAATATTGATTGTTTGACTTTGACTTGAATTAAATCAGATTTTAATCCGGACCAAACATGGGCTAAGTTTGAATTGACTTAGGGTTTGGTTGAGCATGCTTATACTAGCTTATAAGTGTGGAAGAATTAACTAGAGACATTTTTTTTTAAAATAACTATTAAGCATGATCAATGAAACACTAAACAAACAATTTGTTGTACTCGATGATTTGTCTTGTTCGTACATCCGTGTTGAACTTTTTTTGACGGGTAGACTTTTAAAAAATTGTGGGTTGTACTGGATTTTCGACGTCCAATCTATTTTACACAACATTTAATTTAATTTTTAATGACATTACTAATGCATATTTTTTCAATCGTTTAACTTTCGTTTTTTATATGACAAAGCTAGATCCTAGTAAATAATGTTTCATTAATTAAAATATGTTACTATGAGTAATTAATATGATTATAAGTTGATCGTAAGCTAAACCAAACCTGAGGAGAAAGCCGAAGCCAACCTTTCCATCGAATTTCAACTAGAGTGAGAAAATAGTTAGTACTTTTATATGTAAAGAGATATTGACAACAAAATATGATTATCATTCTTGAAAAGTTAAGATGTGCACTATCCAAATCATTTTCAAAAGTAACTTTAACTCTGAACTAGAAATGCTACGTAACGATTGTTGATCTTATAGTACAATTTACACTACAATTAAATTAAGACAAATTTAAACTTGACTTCAATCTTATTTGACTCAAATGAAAGACATAAAATTTTAGACTCAAAAACCTCAAAATATATCACTTCCATCTATATAAGAATGACAAAGGATTGGGACTACCCTTCCAATTCTCAGTTCTTTTAGTTAAAACGTCGTGCGACTCGAAGAACATAAGACTTTCTGGTCAAGTCAAATCTTGCCAAGGACTCCAGCTAGATGAGTCGACAACCACTTCATTTAGGACAATACTATGACGGACAAGACATTTTGTCTTTCCTAATATGACACAAGACTTTTGGTAAGTTCAAATTTTTTGTAAGGCCCCGTTTGATAGCCATGATTTTTCATGGAAAATTTTCCAACTTTTGCATTTGTTTGATAGCAAAATTTTTCTCGAATTTTTTTTTCCACCTATCCACAATTTTCAGCTTTTGGAGGAAAACCTTTTCTTGTTGTTTTTGTTGGAATTAATTTTCCAAGTTCTTAGACGTTTTTTTTGGCAATTGGAAAAAAAATCTATCAACAATGGTAAAAAAAAATTCCCTTTAGTGTAAAATTTCCATGCAAAACAAAGCCAAACGAATGGTATTCGATATGATAATTTTTTTTAAAATTTTTGGCAATTGAGACAAATTCTAGACTTAATGGTAGAAAAATTATCATTGTCATGGACAATTTCCATAATTTTTAACATTTTTCAAATTTCAGGTGAAAAATTATACCAATCAAACATAATTAATTACAATTTTCAGTAAAATAATTTTTAAATAATTTATTTTTCTAGAATTTTTTTTTTTTTTTTCCACCTATTTCCCCACATTTGAAATCAAGTCAAACGGACCTAATTGCTCCGTGATTCTTGACAAGAGAGACAAGGTGTTATTGTCTATTGGATTTGGGACCCCTCTCTCACACAGTGTGCAATATGGACATATGCCTGCAACCTGCAACCTGCAACCTGCAACCCTAGGCAAAGAATAAAGGGAAGGCCCCTCACAAAGGGTCGGACTCCACATGTAATAAAAATAAAAAAATTTGTGCTGATCCGTGCGTTGTCTGTACAACTTTGTACAAAAAATTCTATACAGGGTTGCTAGGCAAACGATGACACCATGACCTAGAGAGCCCTCTTCAACGCTCTCTAGAAGTAGGATTCGAATTTTTTTTTCCCTTCATTATGCCAAAAAAGAAATGAATAAATCAGAGATTACTCTTCCCTGACTCTTCTAGATTCCTCTTAATCAAATATATTCCATGCAGCACTGATTCTTCCTCGTTGTCTGAAAGATTCATAAACATTTTCTTGAAGAGGTTTTAGGTTGGAAATAAGTGGGTTGCTTCCGGAAAATCTCTTCTTAAACTCTCCAAATTGTGAGATTGATGATGATTTCTTCATTAATTTCCAGTACAAACCCATTATTTCCAATCAATCCAAGATCCCAAAAATTACTCCCTTTGAAATCCAGTATTCTCTGTTCTCAGCAGCAGAATCTGAATCCCAAGAACATCATGAACAAATGCAAAAGACCTAAATTTCAGCTGATAAACCCAGTTATCTCTATCCCATCACGTGAACGTTTAAATCAGAACAAGGATAAACCCAAGAAAGATCAAAAGAACGGATTTTTCAAGTTTATTAATCAACAACTGATGGTTTTGTGTGGGTTTGGGTACTTTGTGAATGGTTTTCGATGCTTTCCTTGGTTGGCTCTTAATTACCACTTGGCCCACAATCTCAATATGCAACCATCAACATTGCAGCTTGTGCAGAACTCTGGTAATTTGCCTATGGTGGCCAAACCTTTATATGGGATCTTGTCTGATGCTCTTTATATTGGTGGTGCTCATAGGATCCCCTATGTTTCCATTGGAGGTAAAACTTCACAATTTGTCCATAGTCTTACTTTTTTTTAAAGATTTCTTGCTTTGCTATGTTACTTTTCAAATTAAAATTCATGCTTCATTATCATTTTGTTTATCTTAGTTAGGAGATTTAGTTTGTATAACCCTGTTGTTCTATACATTTTTATTGCTCGATCTTTTTTGTTGGTCTTTTGGCTTGTCGTTTGTTGTGTTTTCTAATTCAAGATGCATTTAAGCTTATTCTATAATCATTTTCAATTAGAGGGCTTGAGTTTGCACGAATTTATCTTTGTCAAGGGATTTTTTCTATTTTATAAGCTTTCTCAAGGGAATTATGTTCTTGCATTTGCTTCTATTTATAGCTTTAGTTTGGTACAAGGCATTATTGTTTTAAATGTTCGCTTCAATTTGTAAAAGATTTTCAAATGTGAAATGATAACTTCTGTTTATAAAAGTTGAGCAACTTTTAAATGTTAGCTTCAATTTTGTTTGTCTTTCTATTTTTTGACATTACATAATGAGAAATAGCTGCGAGGATACTGAGCGAGAGTGAAAATTTTCCATCTTTATCTCTTCATCTTTTGATATACATCCTTTTTTGTTGGGTTTATTTCAATGCTCAATTATGATAGGATTTGGTTATAGTGAACACGATCAAGTTAAACCAATTATATGAAGTGGCAGAACTGGAAATAGATAAACAGCAGGACCTGAATCTGTTTGATACTACAATTGTAATCTTCTTTGATGACCGCATATATCATAGTGGAATTCTCTGTAATGGTTTAGTAAAATACTAATAATTTACTGTAGGCTGGACTCGTATTCTGAGATATCTAAAAACAATCGTGCTACATGTACAACTACTTTGACAATGTGTGAGTTGGCAGGAATCCTGGCCATCTCACACATTTTCAAACTAATTGTACAAATTTATTGTACAACTAGCTTAATTCATCTAAAAATATCCTTTCTGATCTCCTGCAAAAGGAAGGCCTGCCACATATCTCATGCCATTAATTGCTTTAATAAAGTTTTTTCAACAGAAAAAGAAATTCTTCGCTAGCAAACATGCTCCTGAATTTTATTTAAAAAACTGCTTAAGATTTGTGCCCATCCAATGACACGAATAACCCTGATATATCAAGCTCTTCAGTCTTCTTGCAGGTTTTGTCTTGGGGATCATTGGCATTGATCCCGGTTGTAAGTGAAGCTCTTCCGGCTCTCATTGCATGTGTTCTTGTTACTAATCTCGGAGCATCGATTTCAGAAGTTGCGAAAGATGCACTTGTTGCAGAGTATGGCCAAAAAAAAAAGATGCCGGGACTCCAATCTTATGCATTTATGGCCTCGGCAATGGGTGGAGTTCTAGGAAATTTACTGGGTGGATTGTTCTTATCGAAAACCCAACAAACAAAATCCATGTTCCTAGCCTTTGCAGCTGTACTTGCCCTTCAACTCACAATCTCTTTAAAAACGAGAGAGCAATCCCTAGGTTTACCTCAACCTTCAAATTATTTTCTTGCAAGGGAATCTATTTCACAAAGTGTCATGAAATCGTGCTCGGATCTAATGATGGCAGTTAAAGAAGAGAGAATCTTGCGTCCTCTTATTTGGGTTGTTTCTTCTATTGTGATGATTCCAATCCTATCGGGTTCCATCTTTTGCTATCAAACTCAGCGTTTAAATCTTGATCCATCAATTATTGGAATGTCACGAGTGACTGGACAATTGATGCTTCTTTCGTTGACTTTACTTTATGATCGGCTCGGGAAAAGTATTCCCTTGAGAAAATTGGTCGGAATTGTGCAGTTGATATATGCATCTGCCCTTCTTCTTGATCTGGTACTTGTTAAACAAATCAATATTCAATTAGGAATTCCAAATGAAGTATTTGCTCTCTGCTTTTCAGGCTTGGCCGAAACTATTGCACAATTCAAGCTCTTGCCGTTCCATGTGCTTTTCGCAAATTTAGCTCCACCTGGTTGTGAAGGATCTCTAATGTCTTTCTTAGCATCTGCCTTGTGTTTCTCGTCTATAATTAGTGGGTTTTTTGGGGTTGGATTGGCTTCTTTTCTTGGTATCACATATGGTGATTACTCTAGTCTTCCTCGAGGTATTATGATACAGTTTCTTGCTGCTTTACTGCCACTCTGTTGGATTGGTTACGTGCCAATGTCTCATCCTGCAGCCGAAAAGGCTAGGAAGAGAGGTAGAAGTAAAAGGAGTCGAAGAAATAGAAGGATAGGTAAAGTGGTGTTTGATTCAATATCTTCTTATCGACGGAAAAGAGAATCTGATTTGAAGATGTGAGAATCTTCTTCTGAAAATACAAGTGCCTTACAATGTTTATTGGTGAATCAAAGGAAGAATGAGCTCGTGCAGAACTCCTATGTTTGCATGCCATGAAGGTGAAATGGAGACTTAGGTGCCGGTGTCTTTCTTCCTTTTACAAAAATGAATTACGATTGCATCAAATTAAGCCTGGCCTTTTGAATAGAGTAATGCTTTTTATCCCTACTAGAGATGATCACCATCTGATGTGGCATTAAATGATAAGACCAATAAAGTTGGTCTCATATACATGCGCATAGACGCCACATAGACTTACTACCAGAGTTGATTTTTAAATTCTGCACAATATGATGCATCTTGATAGTTCTCTATGCTTCCTGGCTTTCTTCTTAGAGGGTTAAATTGCACCATCTTCAGAAGATCCATTGCACGCTGAATGTGGAACTTCATCGATCCCGAAATTGAATTTACTCCTTGTAGGCTCCTAGGCAGATTCTTTTATATGCGCTAAATCATGTTCTATTCCTTTATTACCCTGATCGAGTTGGTTTAGGTGTCTGAGTGACCATGAGGCCTCTTACATGATCGTCTTCATTCATTAATTTAAATTAACATTTGCCAAAAATTCAGTTTTAGATAGCTGTCTGTATACTAAGCTCATGTGTATGAAGTCATGAATCTCCACTTCTTTTCTTGTATGTATGATTCACTTGACGCTGCAGATATGTAATAAATACTCAGCTCCAATCTGAGCAACCGAATCCCTCCACAATAGTAGTTTAGTACTTGTGAATTACTTGTAGTAGTGGGTGTCAAAAGTGGGTGAGCTGTCCAGGCCCTGACCATCGAGTTTGGTTCCGGGTGTTTGGCGGCGGCCTGTGCGGAACATTGTACCATTCTCTGCAGGCCAGCATGAATGGAGCTAGATATACGATACTCGAAGTTCTAAAATATTTTTTAATTCTTGTATGTCATTAACTTGTTTAATTTTTGTGATCGTGATATGCATTTTGAGGGAAATTGAATTGTTTATATCAAGTGTATAATTGTTTAGAGTCTAGTTAAATATCTATTATGCTTTATTCGAGGTCGAACAATGGTTCAAGTTTGGGGGGTGTTGTTAAGTGTTAAATTTACACTTTATTTAACACCAAAAGTTGCTTTTGATACTCAATTATTTGTATTTTTGGAATATTTTAGGAGAAAACTCAAGATCGGATCGAGGAGGAAATTTGGATAAAACATACAATTTTGGGATCAACTTCCACGATATGAGAAATTGAAGGACTTGAATTTAATTAAAATTAAGCATGAGGAAGCTGTGGCAGAAAGTGGATAGAAGACGACCAATTAGAGTTATAATTGGTTTTGGAAAGCTGGGAAGGAATGAGGGCTAGATATGCATGCACAAAGGGAGACGGGGAAAAAGGGCGGACAGCAGAAGGCAGAGAGAACTTCGTTTCCAGATTTTAGAGCAATGCTACGTGTACAAAATTGATTTACAAATTTGGGTTACATAATGAGTTTGGTCCAGATCTTGCCACACTCATTTTGTCAAACAATTTTGTAACCCAATTTTGTACAACTAGCATTGCTCAATTAATAAAGATTTTGTGCAAGATTTGTGAGATTAATCATGTTCCGTCGTCAATTTACTGGGAGATTGATACAACGCAAGGAAGAAGATGAAGAACAATTGTTGGTATTTGTGAGGCGAAGATCAAAAATAGCTTGGAGGAATTTTATCTTGTTTATTGTAATTAAACTCGGTGATGTCTTTCAACTCTTAACTCTTATTTGTTTAAAAAATTCCAAAATTATGAGTGGCCAAGTGTGTTTATGTTAGGATGAAGAATTAGCTTAGTAATTTTAATATTTTGTTTAATTCTAAGACTTTATGCCATTTCAATATGTGTTAATTTTTTATTGTGTTATTAATGCTTCAATGCAATAATTGATTGAGTTAGGGATAGTACCAAGACTGAGAGATGATGTATGATTTTAGCTCGTGCAATAAACAACATATTTTTTATAAGAGATCGAGGGATAATTCTAGGATGTGCAATCTAATTAATTCCTATAGGTTAATGCATTTATGTGTGTGAATTTACATATAGATATAGTAAATTTGGACGGCATATAGGCCGAGGCTGGCCACAGAGAAATGTGGAATTTGGCCTGATTGACACCACTACTTGGGGGTGAGGGCTATTTTGCTACATTTTTCCCCACAGTGAGCTTTGTCTCTCTGGTTAATTAGCTCATCTAACTGCATATAGTATGTGGTATATTTACTAATTACTATCTATTTGTGACTACTCAGTTAATAATATTAGAAAATTTATTTGTGGTCTGTAGATATTAACAGAACTTAACATAACGAAATGTAATCATTTATCGATTTAGATATATAAAAATGTGAAACATCAGATTACAGAAATGGAATGTCAGAGTTAGAATTGCACGATATATTAAAGTTGTGCCTTTATGGATTATGCAACAACAGTACTGGTTATTTCTAGGAGTATGGAAAGAAGACCAGGAGCTATAGGATATTTCATTTTCCCGTCGCCAAGGAAAACATTGTTAGGCTAAACCATTTATTGCATGTCTGGTACGTAGTATTAGATCATATTAGATAGTATAATGGACAAAATTTCTGTTACTTTTTCTTCCTTGATATTGTTTAGAATTGTATAATACACCTTAACATGCCATAACTTTTTCCAGAAACAGTGGTTTGATATCATTCATGTTGAATACAAGCCCGAAAATCTTGGAACAGGTAAGTGAAAAGAAAAGAAAAAAATGCACAAGCCAGAAGAACCATAGTTTTAAGCTGAAAAGCTTTGGTTCTCTTTGATTTAACGCTCTTACATTAAGCAGCAGACTGAAAGACTATGATAACTGGTGCCAGTAATAGTTCAATGGAAATTTGCAACCGAAGTTTGCTGGTTAGCTATGTTTCCATGAAAATCATCTAAATTCCACCAACATTCCCATAAAATGTCCTCACTTGAGGCCTCGTGTCCGGTTGCATAGCCGTTGATCATAGAATATAGGAAGCCAAGATCATCTGACGCATTCCGATATATGATTTCTTGCTTCATTTGAGCCTGAGTTGGCATTCTATTTTCACTCTCGTCAAGCAATGATATGACTTTCTTCAGGTTTATTTGATCTTCTTGTTTTTCTTGCTGCTGTAATTGAAATTGTTGCCTTCTCAGAAGGTGGGCTCGCCATTTTTCAGGATTTTCTGAAGAAGCTTCTCCTTTTTTCTTGAAATGTGTCCTCCAGTAGTTCTTGATTTCATTGTCAGTTCTTCCTGGTAGACTTCTAGCAATTGTTGACCACCTATTCTCCAGGATTCGTTGAAAGTGATCAAGTTGTAAACTAAAACATTATGAGCTTGTTCAGTAAGGTAGATATATAGTATATACCTGTTACCCCATTTAGCATGCTGCTCAAGGATTATACTCTCTTCATGTGGGGTTATTTGTCCCCTCTTCAGGTCTGGCCTAAGGTAATTTACCCATCTCAATCTACAGCTTTTCCCATTCCTTTTCAATCCTGTGAAAAACAAATAAGCAAATAAAACAACTGAATAGGAAGGACAAGTTGATACTTAGATAAACATTTTTAAAACAACTGAATGTGAAGCATGAGTCATGTATATGTCACGATCGCAATTTATCGAGCACACTGCCCAGTCCAGCATAATAAACACGCGAATATAGTACTTAAAAGTGCATGGGGATGGAGTTTTTTAGGGAGTTGAGTACCTACAAACCTAGATACATTATTCCATCTTCCTTCACCATGCAATTTGACATATTGAATGAGCAACCTGTCTTCTTCTGCAGTCCAAGGGCCCTTTCTCCACCCTCCTCCTATGACTCCCCATCCCATATTTTGTGCCATAGACATAAAAGAGGAAAAAAAAAAAATGTTTTTGTTCTGTAATATGTAGGATTTTTATTCTTAAAATTCCCTGACATAAGGTACTAGTGTTTGTTCCATATTTATACTTGTACTCTGGTCTTGTTTCATTCCATCAATCAATTGGCGTCCTTATCAAATTTTTAATGTGCTCCACATAAGCTAAAGATCAACTATGCTGATTGCTGGACCATTTTGAGCTGTGGAAGTTACTATAGTACCCTTACTCATAGCTTGATCAATATGGTTGTTATTGTATTTAATAAGCATTAATCGATTTTTCTATTTTAAGTGGGATTGTATTAGATCTTTACCATGTAACCTGACAGTGATATGTCTGTTGGAATGTTACAAACTCTTTGTAGATTAGACGTACACAATAGGTGTTTTAATCCGTATCAATGGAGAGACGTGCTATGAAGGTGAGATACGTAACAACTCTAATTGAGTTGTATACTTATAACTACACTGGCAACCTCCCTGTACGAGCCAGCTTCGACGGAGTGTTCTCATGGAGGGTAGATCCTCTTCTAGGTCTGAGTCATATGACTATTGTTGCGTACAAAGTATCTTAGAAGATGCTACTTTCAGTAGAAAACTAGTTCTAAAGTGTGGTAGGTCGAGAATGTCATTATGAAAGGAGAGAAATGACTATCTAAATTGATTCGTTTATCCAATAAGCTCCAATTGTTACTTCTTTTATTTTGATAGTTTATTGATTCCATGGATTATACATATGAACACAAATACTTTGACGATTCCCACTCGTTGTCTTGGAGATACTATGTCTTTTCTTATGTGCCGTCCTTTTGGGCGGTCTATCATCGACCACTTCATAGGTAATACACAACCAATGAGTGGATTTAAGGACACTTGAGGGAGTCATAGCTTTTTCAGCTCTCTTACAAGTTGGTTCCCCGTGCCGGTGTGCGAGTTCTATCTAAGATGGCTAGTCACGAAGGATGATTGTACTATAATCAAGATATGTATATAATAATAATAATAAAAAAAAACACCCCTTGAAGCACTTGCTAATTTTTCCGATTAAAAGAATAAGTGGGTGCTTAACTCTTGAACTTGAAAACAACTAGAAGGCCAATAAGCCTTCACCAAGTGTTGGGATTTTGTTACATTTTAAGAAGATATATATTGATACACAGTGATTAATGGCCATGATATTTATTGATTAAATATAATTTGTTGGATACGATTTTTTGGCATTAAGGCTTTTAAATATTGGATGAATCGTGCTTTAATATGTCCTTGAGAGGACAGGTGGTACGAATGTGATGAGTTTCGACATAGTGCTTTGGTGATCAAAGAACATTTTCTTAGCAAGTTCAATGGGGATTTTTTTTCCCTAGACCCTTTGACAAAAAAGGGTAAAAACTCGAGTTTATTTATTAGATACTAACGTATTCAACTTTATGGACGAATTCTTGGTTGGTATCAATACATATACACTCTGTTTGATTTGACTTTTGAAAAGTTAAAAGTGAGTTTCGAGATTAAGAGATTGTTTGAAATTTTATTGTCGCCCTCCCTTAACTGATTTTGAAATCCCTTTATAAAAAAAAAGAGAGAAGAATTTGATTCTATGTGCGCCGGTGGCTAAGTCTTCATAACAATATATTTTTGCTAAAGTATGATGTCTGATTAAAAGAGATTTTGGAGTAAGTTGATCAAATGTTAATTCCATGCTACAAAAAGTGGAAGCTTTCTTAAATATGCTCATATTGATAGGAGTGATGCAAATGCAATCTAAACTATACCATGTTAAATGGTTTTCTAGAAGCATTTGCTTTTTTATTTTTATAATTTGATATTTATAAAGGTAGTTGGATTTCAGAATCAAGGTGTAGTTGGGATCCAACTACAACTTTGAGGCTTGATTTCTTGCATAATTTATATTACATAGATATTGTTCTTTTAAGCTAAAGTATCTGATCTTTGCAAGGTTGTCTCCATCTAAGATTCGTTCTAATCAAATTCGTCATCATACATCATTAATTAACTACTTTATAGATTTTTTTTAGATAGAAATGAGTAATGAATAATAAACGTGGATTGTTGAAAATAAAGTTCGATCAATTTATAAACAATTTATAAATTTATCAAACGGAAGCATATTAACTGACCAGTGAACAAGGAAGATTTTCGATAAATTTTATAAATTTATGCATATTATTCCTCATATATTGGCTAGTTTGAACCTTAAGGTTCTCTAACATTTATGTACTTCTCAAAAAAAAAAAAAAAAAAA
>CAIGRF010283377.1:0-14997 GCA_903798235.1 Fraxinus ornus | reverse complement strand
AGTCCCCTATCACGTAATATTGGCTCACATTCAAACCCCAAAGTCAAGCAGCCCATAATTAGTGAGAAAATTACAATTGGGTCACTAATCTATTGGAAATATAGCTAATAGGTTCTAAATCTATTACTTTGACAGTTTTAGTCTTCAACATTTTCTCTTTGTAGCATCTGAGTTTCTAATCGACCATTCTACTCTTATCCTCAAGTACAAACTCATTTTTTTTTTTTAAAATTAAAACCACGATTTCACTATTATGTAAAAAAAAAAAATTAAAATAAAAGGTAAATTTGTTTATTACGAGCAAAGGACAATCATGAAAATTTTAGTTAAACTTGAAACATAAGGTTGAGGAGCCGAGACTATCAAAATATAAGGTTGGGGACCTACTTACTATGTCCCTATAATCTTCACCCTCAGCCCACGCCATCTAACGTCAAATTAGATGTATACATTCTTTTTCAAATACCAAATTTTCAACAGTGTTTTAAGTTTTATTTGTTCTAAACATGGATTTTTGCTAATGTAGTGTTATGATTCAGGACCTTGTGAGGATTTGACAGGAATGAAATCTCTGATATTCCTTTCGTTTCCTTTTTTTTTCTCTCTAGTGTCTATTTTATATCTACTTAACGAAGATAATAGCATTACTCGAAAGACCAGTATAAAATTAATATTTTGACAATCAAATTGATGAAAACCATCTACTAGTTACCAAAAATGCAACAAAATGAAAAATTGGTAATGGCATGTCAAAAAAATAGCTTGTAGATGAAATTGCAACAAGATAAAAAAGCCGGGACATGCGGTACAATTTTCCCTAATTACGTGGATCATTTTACTCTTTCATTCGTCACTGCTGACTGTAAAATCTCCCCGTGAATAATTATTTATATATACAATTGCAAGTGCATGGAAAAATTATAATTAAGCCCGATCGTCAACAATCGGATTCTCTCAAGAATAGCAATGGCCACTCCGTAAGTTCTTCATCGCTCATCTGAATTTATTTCTTCTTTCGTGCTTGAATTTTTCTGGGATAATTATGTTGTACTGATTTTAAACTCGTCGTGTTAATTTTATTTTTTGCAAGTAGTTTTTTTTAAAAATTAAATAGCGTAAAACTTCAAACGCGGTGTTAGATTTTGGACGGAGGGAATACATGAACATTGATCAGTTTTTCTGTATTTTCAGAATTTGTGAATTTAAAACGTATAATGATGTTTATTAATAGCGATGTTTTGAATTTACAGAAGCGTGCAAGAGGTTCTTCCTCCATCATTGGATTCTACATCTGAGCCACCGCCTCTGTTTGATGGAACCAACAGGTACTCCTATTTAGGACGTGATTGATGGATATTATCGGGAAGAATATATTCTAAACAACTATACGATGAGAAATAGTTAAAAAGTATGGAAAAGTTATTGGTGCGATGAAAAATATTATTTTATTGAAAAATGTGCGGTTGAAAATAACTTTTGAAATAATGTATATCAAACATGTGCTTGTAAAATTTGTTCTTTGATAAAAACAATCCCATGAAAGGTTAAGAGGGTATGCTCAAGAGTGACTAAATTCAACTAAATAAATTTATTTCGTTTTTAATAACTTGAGCTTTGACACTTAAATTTAGTTTTTAAAATTCCATTCTTTAACAAATTTAGATTGGGTTTTTTTTGAAGGTTGTACATCAATTACCAGTGCCCATTTGCCCAGCGGCCATGGATCGTCAGGAATTATAAGGTCTGGGGTTAACTTATCGTTCACTTTGCTTATTTAATTTTTTTTACTACAAGTGTTGGGACCTTGATTTTTACTTGTAATTGATCCTAATATTAATTCCCTGAAATGTTTACCCATAGTGTCCTATTGGCATTGGCCGCAGAGTGTGAAGCTTATAAGAGCATCTTCAATGCAACAATGTATATTCTTGTACATCTGGTAATAAAAATGGGATGGAGAAAAGAACATCTCCCATGGGGCCGTGGATTGAACTAATTGTGGGCCTATGTTAGTACAAGAGAGAGGATGTAAAGAAAGATTGATGATAAATTATAACATTTTAAATGGACACATTCTCCAAAGATAAATTATGAAAAATTAAGTGGAGGATGTTTTGCTCATCATCCACCTTTTTCCATGCCATGTAAGCATTTTGGGGGTGATGTGGCACACTTTTTAGTGCACCCCTGTCCCATTAGAGATGCTCTACATATAAGTTGTATAAACTTGAGCTCTAGTGGAAGAATCGGGTATGTTAGGTTTTCTCTTCTCATGAGCCTCTGTAACTTGTAAAATATGAAAGAATTAGAACTTATAATGTGTTTGCCATCTGTTGGTTTTAAGATTGCTTTACATGTGTTAAAATTATGGTATGTATCAGAATAAATGATTATGCTAAGCGAAATTCAAAATGCAAATGTTTTCCAGCTTCGGTTTTTTACGAAATTAAGGTGCAAAACATACGTTACTCTGCTGGAAAATGCAATGTATTTTGACTGAATTGTTTTTTGTTTTAACATTCTGGTGCACAGGGTTTACATGACAAGATCAAACTGGTCCCCATTGACCTCCAAAACAGACCCGCATGGTACAAGGAGAAAGTATATCCTCAAAATAAGGTAATCATTCTTGGATTTGCAGGGTCTCATGTCTTCACTTAGTATTTCATTTGATTTCTTGTAAGAATAAGTGCTCTACGTATGGAATAAAAAATTACAAATGTGAGTAGTTCTCGTAATATAGTACTGTTAGTGTTGATTGAAAGGATTCTTACTACTTCCCAAGAGCTAACATCAGCATATTTACACGGTAGAGACAACATTCCACCGTGCTAATGTATCTTATATACTGTTATATAGGTGCCATCGCTGGAGCACAACGGAAAAGTCATTGGAGAGAGCCTGGATTTGATTAAATATGTGGATAGTAACTTTGAAGGACCAGCTCTCTGGCCTGACGTAAGATGCCAATTAGATGTGCTCTAGATAAACTTTTCTACCTCTCTCCCTCCCTTCGCGCATCTCTGAAAATAATGGAAACAATGCATAATGTGAAATTTCTCTAGGATCCTGTCAAACAAAAGTTTGCTGAAGAACTGCTAGCTTACGTCGACACGTTCGTAAAAAATGTGTATGGGTCATTCAAAGGAGACACAATAAAAGAAGCTGGTGAGCTTATAGACTCTTGCAAGTTCATTTCATGCACAGCTCATGGAGATATCCTCGAATTATATAAATCTGGTTGTTGCTGTGCCAGGTGCCGAGTTTGACTATCTGGAAACAGCTATCCAGAAATTCGATGATGGGCCATTCTTCCTAGGCCAGTTCAGTCTGGTAAGTGAGTCTTCTTTGCCGAGGTGCATCTCTCCTTTAACCTCAGCTCGGGGGAAAAAAGTAGCATATGCACTCTTAAGAATTAAAGCTCTATCTGGGTTGGATGTGATTGAAATTTAGGCCTTGCTTTAACGAATATACCCAATTTTAATGAGCATGTATTTATATTTCTTATCCAATTGGTTTATGTTGAGTCTTTGTATTCAGGTGGATGCTGCTTATGCTCCATTTGTTGAAAGGTTTCAAATCTTTTTCCATGAAGAGTGGAAGTATGATATTACATCAGGCAGGCCCAAACTAGCATCATGGGTCAAGGTACTTTTGTCATAATCTTATTGATAATGGGAATAAATTGACTGAGAATCAATTTCATTATTTCTTGAGCATTTGATTATGCACTGCAATCTGCTGCTGTGCATGCTGGAATTGGTTTAGCTTGTTATTTTGGGTATTGGAGTTGATATGAGTTTGTGTTGAAGTGAACATCTGGATGGACCTTGGCACCTGTAGGACTAGGTGTTTTCCTTTGATGCCTACGTGATGACTAAACAAAGTGGAATATAAACTGGACTCAAAACGATATTCAACCCGAGATTAAAGAAAAATGAAAAGTAATATAGCATTTATAGTAGTTTAACGAGCTTCCCTCTTCCAGGTCTTAATATTGGCGAGATATCGAATGTATGGCAAATGTTACACAATTTTTGACTTCTTCAGATTAATTAATGAGAAACACATACCATCCCTTACTGTACTTTATCTTAAAGTTTAACACTTTACTCCCTTCGGTCCCAACCAGGGTGGATGCACCTAGAAAATGAAAATGATGGTGCCTTGTTATCGCTTATTCATTCTTTATAATACTCCTATGTTGAGTACTGGATCTTGAGACGCAATTTTCCTCGTGCAGGAGCTGAATAACCTTGAAGCTTACAAACCAACAAAGTGTGATCCGAAGCATCTTGTTCAGATATATAAAAGCCACTTTTTGGTAGTTTCTCTTGCCCACTGGCTCTGTGTTTGCTTAGAGAATGGAAACTAACGTGCTTTAATTCCGCTTGCTGTTTTTTTTCCAGGCCCAAACCTAAGTTGTGATGATAAAGGTGCTGCAAACGGGCGTTTTCATGTCGCTCTAGCTATGTTCGATATATTGTTGGTTGTAGTAGACTATTGCATGTACTATACTTGGCTTGTAATTAATAATGTGTACTTTGTCGAAAAGTACAGGAATATCATCTTTAAATAAAATTATTAGTGCGACAATATATTATTTTTCTTACTATTAAGGTGTATTGCCAAACAAAATTAATATTATCAGTGCAAGTAATTTTGACACATCAAAAATACTAACGACCTGTGAAAAAGAGTTACCAGACTTGAAATTTTGTGGGATATTTTACAATAAGCTCCTGCAAATTCACGGGGATGAGTTCACCGGCACATGGCTAACATAGCCGGAATTTGTAGGATTCCGAGTCTATGCAGAAGAGTTACAGTATGCAATCTATGAGGATAAAGTGTTAATAGTTCCCTCAATGCAAGAGAAATTCGAGGAATTCTTCTAAAGAATTCTGCAAATTTAATTACATACAAATAAATTTCCAATCCAATCATTACACTGTCATGTTTTATTGTTTAGTTCACAATCTTGAATTGACAATACATTATAACCGTACAAAACCAAGCATCGTGGAATCAACCTTACTACATTGCCAAATAATTTTGCCACCTTCCTTGACATAATGCATTGGCGAGTTTAACAAATAGTCAACACCGTCATCCAATCATTTGTTGCCACGTATCATTCTGTCATCCAAGATGTTAAAAACATCTAGCAAAGTAGATTCATTCTCATGGGCCCAAGATATGCTAGAAAATTGATAAGAGTTATGCTACATGAATATTAGGCTTGACATAATGGTTGACATAAAAGTCACGTGGCGGCCTCCTATTGGGCACCCTCCCATTGGGCACCCTCCCAATAGGGGGGCGCCACGTGGCTTTTATGTCAACCATTATGTCATTTATTATGTTTATGTAGTATAATTCAATTGAATTGATAAACCCCCACACAAGTCACATCATAAAATAGCCTATACATTTTAATTCAAACCACTTCACGATGTACGAGTCGTGAAGTACCACCTTCTGACAAAAGTGACGAGAATAAAGAACCTATTTCCAGAGTCGTCGTGAAGTACCACCTTCTAACAAAACTGACGAGAATAAAGAACCTATTTCCACTGCATATAATCGGTACGTGTACAAGACTAGTAATTCTCGAAGTAGCCTTCAATGCTTACCTCATAGTGATCTTTTGGTACGTTCTCTCTCAAATCCGGTACCACCACTTTGTCTCTCGTCACCATCTCGTTTTGTTCGAGGCGGAGTAGGAGGTGCCCAGCGGGAATCCTGGATTGGCTGTGTTGTAGGATCGTATTTCTGTGAAGCAAGATAAGTCAAAGCTGTGACAACATCTGCGATCGCTGGTCGCATGTCAGGTTGGTCCTTAACACACATAGCTGCAATAGAAAGAGCTTGGAACAGGCCCCTCGCTGGATACTGCCCTTGGAGCACTGGATCAGCAATCAGCGAGAATTTCCCCTTATCCTTGAACAAAGGCTTCGCCTGGTACAACACCAACCAAATTATGTTTTCGGAAAACCAAAAGAATCTTGATTAAACAGAGGTCTGCTCATTTTCATTTACTTTAAGGGTGTAGACGTGTAGTATGAGATTGGGAGGTGTCAGAGGGTGGGAGGTGTTTATGGAGGAAGAAAATGAAATTCTTCCTTGTCTCTTATTTCTTCATTTTTTCGTGTGTGAGGGCAAATATGTCACTTCATACCAGCTTAACAAAAAACTATGGACGAAAACCTTCACTTGCGACCAGGGGCTCTAATATATGGAAGGTTAGAGGCAATAATATCAATAACACAGGTTTGAGGGTAGACGTGCAAAAGAGGGTCAAGGTTGGACAAACACGGTCACAAGTTAGCCTTAAATATACTGTCCAAAGTTAATGGTGACATATCACAAGGCTAGAGCCATATTACAAGAATAAACGAAATGTTTGCCAAGCTTTTAAGCAACTTTAATAATGTTGTTAGCATATTAAATTCATGACTAGATATTTTCTTCATTTCCGACATTGATTTGATAGCTAGTGTATATTAAAGTTCCATTATAAAACACTCCACAGCTTCTGACTATTCCAAAACCGTTTCAACAAAATACCTGAATAAAATTCAGCTAAAATGAAAATATATGATAAAAGTGGAAAGGAATCTCACCCATGCTACCAGATTCTGCTCTCCACCAGTTTTTGAATTTTCAATGGCTTTTTTGCCTGAAATAATCTCTAGAAGAACAACCCCAAAGCTATAGACGTCTGATTTAGGAGTCAGCTGTCCAGTCATTGCATACTCTGGTGCACAATACCCGTAGGTTCCCATAACCCTTGTGGAAACATGAGTGTTATCCCCAACTGGACCGAGTTTTGCCAACCCAAAATCAGATAGCTTTGGATGGTAGTCTTCACCAAGCAAAATATTCGAGCATTTCAAGTCACGATAAATAACGGGAGGGCTAGCTTTGTCGTGTAAATATTCCAACCCTTTTGCCGCTCCAGCAGCAATTTTCATTCTCGTGTTCCAATCAAGTAGTTTCTTACCAGGGATAGGATCTGCAAAACAAGCATTACAAGTTTAACCATCTGGAGCAATTATAATAATGGCAATCTACGAGCACATTTTGCGAATTTTAAAAGTTTACTTCTAAGTTAACAAGTTCAAAAATAATGAATTTCTTTATTGGCTAAAGTAGGAATTAGCTACACATATCGACAGAAAGGCCAAAAAAAAAAAACTTTTTTACGTGAAAGTGGGAAACAATTTATACATATCCATAATCCATACCTATTTGAAAACAAAATATTACATAGTTCTAGTTCAGGAAGCTTAAAAAGCTGCTGTCAACAATTAATTCTAAGAGCACATTTCACGGGATTTACAATTTCTACCAACTTTTACCAAAATTTGCTAAAACTTTATCAAAAGCTTTGTCAAACCACCCCTTAGTAACTTTATTTATTTTTCTAAGCTTTGCCAGACATGATCCACATATTAACACCAAATGTGTATACCATGAAGATGGTCCTCCAAAGATCCGAGAGGCATGTATTGATAAACTAAAAGTCTCTGATCTCCTTCAGCACAGTAGCCAATTAAATTAACAAGGTTGGTATGGTGCAGTAGACTCAACATCAACACTTCAACAAGAAATTCATGGTTACCCTGCAGTCCACTGCGATCAAGTTGCTTGATCGCAACAACCTACAACATATAAAAACGTCAATACTCCAGTATCAACTTTGAGGCTAACTGTGTCAAATGCACTGCACTTGACTGGTCAATAAGGTTGAATCTGACCTCAATTAGAAATGTATTTAATGCATGAAGAAGTTCTAGCAAAGTAATCACTTGTTAGTGAAAGTAGGGTCACTACGGAATTGTGAGTAAATGCACATACCTGATTGGAGCTCCCCAGACGCCCTTTGTATACTCTACCAAAACCTCCCTCCCCTATAAGGCATTCCCTACGAAAATTCCTAGTAGCGGCTGCCAATTCGCTAAATGTGAAAGTCTTAGCCGCAATTTGATTGGATCCTCCATCTTTAGTAGCATTCTTCAAGTTATCTGAAGACAAAAGACAGATGATGAATGCAGAGAAAATACAGAAGAATACGATTGAAAGCAAGCAAGAAAATTAAATTTCACTTGTCAGAGTATTGAAACCTTTTCACTATATGAAAATATCAACTAAATGAAGAGAACTCACATATCAACACCAATGATTCTCTAATAAATGATAGCATTTCTTTTCGCACTAGTTCGGCATATTAACATCCCATCTTGGTGCTAAATTATCATTACCACTGAGAGCATGTTTGGCTAAGCTTAAAAGGTAAACTTTGAGGTCAATAAGTAAGTTTTAAAATATATAATTGTTTTTTCCCGGTTCAGACGAGTTTGAGGGTGGCATTCACCAGTTCAACCTGTTGATTTCCAAGAAATATTCCGTGGGTAGTCTACTTCAACAAAAACTTGGAATTCTCATCAAATATCAATACCGTGTGATCACTCCACAACTTCATCTCTCGTAGCAAGTCAATCTAAGCTAAATTAGAACAATCGACCCGAAGATAATTCTTCTAATTTCAAATTGAATTTGATACTTGACTAAAAAAATGGGAACGACCTCGCATAAGGTTTCGAGTTTCAACTAGCTCAAATGTACTCGACATAGTATAAAGCACATAAAACCCCCCAAAAGTTCAATTAAATAATCATCTTCGAACATGTCTATAAACACAAGGCTCAAATATATTCTTCGAATATCCATGTAATTAAGAGAAACGAGTATGATACAGTAACTGGGTAATTTGACAAAATAAATCTTGAAAGTAAAAGATTTAAGTACCTGAAGTAGATTGAATTTGATTCTGTATTTCTTTCTTCTTCCTCTTCTTTTTCGATGCCTGGTTCGATGAACCTGAACATGGAAACCATCCCATTTAGTTTCTTTGTTCACAACACACACACACAGACACAGACACACAGAGATAATCTTTTGCTTTAGGTTTTCTGAAACTGTAGTGTGTGATGTTAACGAGGACAGAGTAGCAGAAAGGGTTTTAGTCTTCGGTGCGTCTCAACAACAATTTCTATATGGGAAAATTTACAATTGGGTCCCCAGCCTATTGGAAATGTAGCATGTAAGTAGCGTATATTTTGTTTGAATACTTTTTTTTCTATATTTATATTATTAAATATAAATATTTAATAAATAAGTCAACTAAGTCAGGATAGTGAACATGTTTTCAATCCCTGCCCCATTTCCCACTTTGGACAAAATCCCCCACCCCGCTCTAACCACTCAATCAACCAGAAAATCTATGTCTCAATCTATATACTCATGTATGTGAACCGCTCGAACCACCCGATTAACTAGAAAATTTTCATCCCAACCCATCTACATCACAAATATAAACACTAACACATACATTTTTCTTGGGGTGGGCGGATTTTTTAGGTTATTTTGTGTTATCTTATGTTTAAATCTATTATAATTACATATATGTAATAAGAAAATCAAAAAAAAAATTTGAAGAGGGTTTCAAAAGTTGGACAATCCGAATCTATTTCTAGCCATTTATTAAGGGTTGAACATCAAGGTGTTTATTTTTCTCTAGACTTATTTTTCTTTTACATACATCACGTCTAGAGTTATATATGTAAAATAAATGTGGTGTAATATAAAAATATACATTTTAATTAGTATGTGGTGTAATTAATAAAATTAATGGTGCGAATATAATATCCAAAGAAAAAGGAAATGAACGATCAATTGGGATTTTGACTTTTTCTTTTATTTATACTTTTCTCCCTTTATTTCTTGATCTTCGAAATTGAACATATGAGTAAAGTTGTTTCTTCAATAAAAAAAAAATGAGTTTTGAATTAACGAAAATTGTACAATCGTCAACTGGGGATCCCAAATGTTATAAAACGAATAGTTGGAGATTGAGGTTGTCAAAATATTAGGTTGAGGATCTATTTGCAATATTTATACAAAGGAAAAGTTACAGAAGGTACTTAAAATTAGCAAAAAATTAAAAATTAAATTAAATTAAATAACTAATACCTTTTGGTTGACCTGCTCCTAACTCTATCTATAATTTGTCTTTTACTTTTCATAAAAGAATCTCCATCAATAATTTGCCTTGTTATTGGATTCCTCAACGTTAGAATACTCGTTGACTTGACTCGTATAAAAAAATTGCCCACATAATTATAAGAGATGAATCATTTTATTTTTTTTATTTCACCACATATAATCATGTGATATCAGAGATATTTGTATCATAAGGAAATCTCAAAATTAGGACTTAGGAGGCAATATGGTAATTTTATTGAGGAAAGGCTACAAATCGTTACGTAACACAATCAACATCAATGGATGGACATGATCAACGACAACCACTTTCAACTTTAATGAATCCATGGTCATGATGAATTTTCATACACAATCAATCACGATGATGGAAGTCGGAAGAGGTGATAGCCAACATGGCTACAACCACTCGATTTCAATGTGGAAGAAAAAAGTTTTGAAATGGATAATTAGTTGCTAACATTCAGAGGGTGTTTGGTGTGGATTAAAATCAGATTTTTAGAAAGATTGTGATAGAAGTTTTTGAAATGTGTGGTTGAAAAGATGTAAGACCCATGAAAGATGTGTTTGATATTNGCTTAAAATGGCCGAAACAATTGATTTTCTTACCATTGGAAGTCATTTTAGCCGCAACCCTTGACCGGCCATGAGTGGTGCTGGCCTCACTAACGGTCAACATTTTGATTAAAATTAAGCCAAAATGGAGACCAGACATACCCTTATATTAAAATTGGCCCAAACAAGCCCTCAGTTTCATATTCTTTAGTACGAACATAAGCCTTCTCAAGTTTCTATGTGGCCTTCTCATTCCATAGCTTAATCTCCATTTATACAAACATGAATTTTGAAAATTGGAATTGGAAGAAGCACAACAATCGAAACATGAAATTTATCAGATCCAAAACAGTGAAACCAAATTTGGGCCTCTCTTCACATAAATAAATGGGTGTGCGTGGATTGAGTTGAGTTGGGTTGGGTAGTATCGATTTTTTTCATAACCCAAATTCAACCCGATACGATCGAATTGATGTTAAATCGAACCAACCCAACCCAATTATTGGTTTAAACCCAACCCAATTGGGTTGATCAGTTTGGACTTTGGCCCAATAAAGGTTGAATTCGATTACTTTTTGTTGAATTTTTATATTTTTTCAAAGTTTGAAATTACTTGAAAACCATCATTTATTTTTAACACCTATACAAGGAATTCTTCTGAAAAATAATGTATAAATAAGTTTAAAATTGTGAAATATTTTATTTTTTTTACAATTTTTTGAGATTTGTTCATTCCATCGTCACATTCTTAATTTTTATTATATCATTAAATAATTTTGCATTTGTGCATAGTATTCACGTCAATAAATTTATTTGAAAAATGGACATTTATAGTCCTTATCTTATCTTGGTCATGTATCTATTTAAACTTTTTTATTTTAAAAATTATTTTTTTAATTAATCAGGTAGGATTGGATTGCGTTAGGTTGGGTTTTAATTCATAACCCGAAACTCAATTCAATCCAACCTCAACTTTGATTTTTCAACCCAACTCAACCTAATTGAACTTAAAAATCAAGCCAAACCGATCGATTTGAGTTGAGTTGAGTTTTGTCCAATCCTAAATAACAACAGTTAAAATTATACATAAATACATGTAACTATTCACATAAGCAAAATAAGGATAATTGCTTCAAGAATCTTTAGGAATATCAATAATCAGCACGTGAGTTAGATAATCACAACAATGAAATTGCAAGCAAAAATAGAAAACCCAATATCAATAAATAAACATTCTTAGTAAAATCAATAATAAGGAAACCCCGAAGTGAAAGAGCCGTAGCTTTATTTAACCTAATTTCAAGTAAAAAAATGTTCAATCAAACTAAACAAAACCAAGAAAACTAATTTGTAATATAACCCGTAGAGTAGAATAAGAGTAAGAATTGGAAGGGAGCCGAATGTTGAGAGAAAAAAGAGAGGGAAACTGGAGAGACCATAGAAAAGTGTTGGAGAACAGAGATAATTGAGGATATTGGATAATATCGTGGGTGATTTGAATGACCATAAATGGAATATTTTCATGATTTATTTATCTTCTTTCCTTGATTGCCTCATTTTTAAAAGCCAACATTATTAATATGGCTATATATATGTATGTAATCATTGTAAACTCCAAATATAAGTGAATAATGCAATGCAATCTTCTTTTTTCCATAGATGTAGGTGTCGAACCACGCAAATTCTTGCGTTCTTCTTTATTAGTTTCGTCCATTATTGATTTCTTCATGGTATCAGAGCAGGTGGTTTGATTCTGGTGGGTTGCACAAAAACACAAGCAAGAGAAGCAGTTATTCAATCTGTTTGCAAACTTCAGTTTTTTTTTTTTTCAACTTTTCGCGACTTCCATGAAAACGGTTGTATCTTTCAAACCGTAACTCAGATTTGCGCAAGGTTTGGCTTCTAAAATCAATGGAAGCACATATAGCTAAAATCTTCACCTATTCAGACTCTGCGGAAGAATTGTGGAATTCCGTCGAAGAACTTTATTGAAATCAAAATAATGCTGCTAGAATTTTTGAATTGAAGTAAGAAATTGCTACTGCTGAGCAAGGAGATATGACGTTTATCGAACATCTTGGTTGTCTTATGAAAATGTGGGAGGAATTGAGCATGTATCGTCCACATACAGCTAATGCAAATATTTTATTAAGAAGAGTTGAAGAAGATAAGATATTTTATTTACCGAATAGTTTGAAGTTGGAATATGAGAATCTTTGAAGTCATATCCTCATGAGTTCTACCTTTTCAATTTTTCTGCGAGAAGAAACTCGAAAAAAAAGACTGAATTTAAAATCAAAGCATATATATGTGAGTCGACTGCTCTTGTTGTAAATAGAGGTGAAAAGAGGGAAAATTTTAAAAATGGTGAAAGGACTCAACCTCAAAATAAGGAAAGACGTGAAGTTTCAAAATGTGAACACTATCACAAGCTAGGACACTCTAAGGACTATTGTTGGGAGCTTCATTCTGAACTTAAACAATTCACTATGAAAGGAGGAAACACGGAAGTTGCTGGCACTACCATCTCAATGAATCAATTGGCCCAAATTCTTCACCAACTCAGACATCCTATTCCAAAAGAACCAACTCCTTCTAGGACTCATGTCTCCGATAACTTCAAAGATTTTTTCCTTTGTGTACATCTAAACATTTGAATACTTGGATTTATTACAGGTTACTGGCAAATAAGGTGCTAAGCCAGTTCAGACGCCTGTAGAGACCAATTTAAATTAACACTTGATGGCGATACATTATCCGATGTGGGTTAATTTCAAAGATTGGTGGACACATTAATTTACTTCCCGACTACTAGACCCGACATCTCATACGTTGTTATCCTGGTAAGCCATTTTAAGCTTTCTCCACGAGTTGTACATATGGATGCCGTCAATCGAATCTTGTACTATCTCAAATGGTCACCTGAAAGAGGTGTATAAATGCGTAATGTTGACCTATAGTTGATTATAATATTAAAATTTTGATTATAACAAACAAGTTAATATAATTTACTAACAATTGAATTTAAAATGATTACATTCTTCAAAATATCCAATGATAAATTGATCGATCGTTGTCAAATGATTAAAATAAATACTATTACAAATCGGATTCATGACAAAGGTCAAGATCAAACTCAAACCTTCAAAATAAGTCTTTCAAGAAAAGAACTTAAAAGACAAACGTCAAAAAAAGATCAAAATCAAGAGCTTAAAAGTCAAATGCCAAAGAAAGATCAAGACGATAGTCTAAGAACCAAATTTCGAAACAAGAACAAAGAATAAATTTTTTAGTTTAAAAGTAAAGGTACTAATACTTTAATCTTTAGTAATGAATAATAAAATCTCAAAAATCATTTTTTGATTATCACCTTCATAAAATGTTTTCAACAAGAGTAAAATTGATTTTCAAAAGGATGGTTAAACATAGATCATATTTTTAAAACATCGTTCACTTTGAAAACTAGTTAAAACCCTCTTCCAAAAGTCTACATTTGTCAAAATATTCAATTCAGATTAATCGGGAAAATGGAAAAATAGGCCAAACAGGTCGAACGTTCGGCAGGAGGATGCGGACGTTTGGACCTTCGACTGAAAGGGGAGGTGGACGTCCGAACCGTTGTCCAAAATCCCAGAGAGTTTTGGCAGACATTTAACTGGATCATGCGAATGTTCGGTTGATGCAACGGTTGGATTTTCGACCGTTGTGATTTCAAACACATAATGACTATTTGTCATCTGAACACAAGGGCGGACGTCTGGTTCGACGGATTGTTTTACCTTTTGAACTCTATATATACTCCCACTCTTTCCATTCTTCACCGTAGTTTCAAGAGCATTAAGTGAGATATATTTTGAGAGAATTCTTTAAGCCTACATTGCATTCATTGTATGTAATTTATCTTCTTTCCTTGAATGTCTCAAGCAACATTGATGTAATGTGTGTGTGTGTGAATGTGTGTCATTGTAAACTCCAAACATAATTGAACATGATCAGTTGCTAATCCAGGATTGTTGGTAAGATAGGGCGGCTGTCGACCGTCATAATAGCGAGATCGTTTATTAATATTTAATTAAATAATGTTAAAAAATCTTCAACCAATATATAAATGCACTAAAACGTAAAAAAATCATATACATATGAAAATATAATCCAACTTTTAATATCTCATTCTGAATGACAACAATCCTTGCCTAGAAGTAACTCAAAATCAATTAATTACTTAAAAAAACTAAACTCAAAAAGTAACAAAAGCACAACTGCCCGAGGAAATTCGATTCAATTTTTGAGAAATCGCAATAAAATTTACATTATAACTTATTTATCAAACTAAGACTACAGTGATAGAAAACATTAGAAAATGGATTATCGATT
>CAIGRF010283348.1:0-19778 GCA_903798235.1 Fraxinus ornus | reverse complement strand
TTAAGCCACACAAAGCAGACCTAGGTTCGCAAATATACACCGTTTTTGATTCCCAGGATTTCGTAAGATTTCGATCAAGGAAATTTTCAAACGGGCAAGGTCTAGGTATTCTAGCAACTTATCAATGCAACCAGAGAGATGTCAATAAAATAGTTTCACTCACGATATATCACAAAAGATAATATGTCGTAATTAATCAAAAGAGCAAATTTCAATCATGTAGCAACGAAGAGCAAATAACTCCTAATTTCTGGCACAAGCAATGGTTACCCCATACGGTAACCTCAATCCTATTGTCACCCCACACAATGACGCACTAGTACTGAAATTTAAAAGGATTAGCCAATTTACCAGAGCAGGCCTTTCTGAGTCAGTAATTTATAGCCTAAAGTATTTAAGTAAATATTTTGTGCAGTTACGACCTTGAAGCCGTCGAACTCGCCAGGGGTAGAATTGTCCAAAGTTTTCTCCAATGCCTGAACACTAAAATAACAATATCAGTACGTTCAGGAATGTAAAATAAACAGACTGCCCAAAAAAAGTTGGCCGAAAATCATCGCCTACGGAGCACATGCGCACCACCAATAGGTGCACCTTGGTCTGCAGGGAATGGGCCTGCCTTCAATTCTTCGATCCGATCAATGGTTTGGCCTAAATTTGAAAAAATATGGTCGAAAATTGGTGAAGAAATCATAAGCGGTTTGCGAGCTACTTCTCTTCTTTTTTCTTCGATTTCACAGGATCTCAATCCGACCTCGCTCTGATACCATATGTGAGGAGAATTACATGAACTTTACATCAAGATCTGGGCTCAGTATTGATTCACACCACGATTGACAAACCAAATCGCCAAAACCATCACTTCCTAAAGACAACCGGTTGCTCCAATTGGTTATAGCCCACAAAAGGCTTGACGGTGGAAATTGATTCAAACTTAAAGGTGTTAACCATAAAGGAATAAGGAGAAGAACATATTGCTCAAAAGGGACACAAATTCGAGAGCATACAGCAAGGGCAAAGGATCGAAAACTGATTTTCTCTCCTCAAACATCGCTGCAATCAATTTCACACTAAACCTACAGTAATCGGCATCAATGTAAATAGGTTAAGTTTAGGAATGGGTTTTAGGTCAAATGAGAGGCCCAATATGAGAAGAGATAAGTAGGATAACACCTTAAAGCAACCTAAGTCATTTGGGTTGGATCATAAGCAGCACCAATATAATTAGGCTAGTTCAAATAACCTAAGTGAATTACGTGATAAGTTTAGTCAACTGTGATGTTGTAACATATTCAGTCATTTGGTCGAAGTCGACTGAATAAAGACAATACTTACATCATCGTATAGGGAGGTCGTTTGACAATAATTTGCCTAATATCAACTCAACCGAAGGAATCCAATCTGCTTCCCTTACCCTCACTTTTCTTGTTTTATTTTGATGCTTGAATGTTGATTGATTAGTCCAATCAGCCTTCGCTTGCATCAATCATCAAAAACTGCCAAAGAACACTACATGTTCCAAATGACCCCCAACTATGTTGCAACAAATCAAGTGATTCTTGTACTTAAT
Source organism: Fraxinus ornus (assembly GCA_903798235.1). Lineage (NCBI taxonomy): Eukaryota > Viridiplantae > Streptophyta > Magnoliopsida > Lamiales > Oleaceae > Fraxinus > Fraxinus ornus. The sequence goes on along the minus strand of CAIGRF010283348.1, from coordinate 18,208 downwards.
CCTCACTTTCTGCAACCATCACCCATACCAGACAGTCATTTTTCATCTATAACGACAAGATGTAACTTATTCACATGAGTTAACACTTCATCAATAGAGTTATCCTACTCCTCAAGCATCAACTCATATACTTTTTCCTTCTTTGGACAGGCCCCGTTGCAAATGAAATAGTTGCCAAGTTTTCACCCGCTTCTGGGAAGAATCACCTTAGATTTTCAAGGCTGATCACACTTGTTAGACTTCAGCCCATCTTTGAAGTTCCATCCTTCAAATCTTTGCCATCATAATGCTTCCTCATTCATAAGGAATCATGCCAATTCTCATTTCCACCAAACTATCAGCCCCAACAATTGTCGAAGGTATATCTTTTAGTCCCTTCCTTCGCAACTCAACATGTGCCCATTTCTGCAATCCAAACATGATGTTAATGAATTTATCCTCCTTTGACATGTTCTTGATATAAAGTATTAACTAATATAATTTTTTTTACATTTCTAGCATTGTGTCCTTTTGCATCATATTTCTCAATGACTGATTTGAAATCCATAATCATGCAAAAACTAATCCCTCAACTCTTTCTATAAAGTATTCCTAGCCACAATTCGAGGTCTACCAACCGCTTCATCATCTGGCAATTAGGGTTATCTACTAGTTGTATCTCTAGACAAATACATGCTAGCAATGTCAACCTCATCTTTCTTGAAAATGTTGTACCTTTGAAATACTATACCATGTCCCTAAGAAAGTCTTCCAGATATTTGGGTTACCATTAATTAATCCATCTCGATCACACAAAGAAGTATGATTAATGGGAAGATGAGTATACATTCTAGTATCTTGATGATGTGCCTTACCTGATTGAAATGTACAACACTAACGTCTTTCTTAGGGGCTATACATTTATATGCACATGCCATGTATCGCATTGTTTGGCGAGATGTATCGGATGGTAGCTTTGCTACCAAGTCAGCATGGCAACTCGTTCGTACATAATGCTAGTATCAAGATTTGTATTGTTACTGTGGAGCTCCATTTTGTCAGTTACTGTCTCATTCTTTTACTAGAGACTATGGCATGACCTCATTCCAGTCGATGTGGTTATTCAGAGAAGGATTGGATACCAGTTGGCCTCTCACTTCTAGTGTTATTTTGAGACTGAGACTATCAGACACATCTTTACCAGCAGTAGCATCTCTGATTAGATATGTCAGTATTTTGTGGATATTTTTCAGATACCAATGATTTCGAGAGAGGGAGTCGAATGGAGATTCCAGAGATGGCGGTATTCTAGATAGTATATTCGTTCTGGACACATTCATATTATCATACCTCAACTGATATTTTAGTTTCTTTAGAGCGAGAGGAGTGATGTGAAGCATAAGAGGATCTGCATGATGTCCAGACGCATCATTTGGAGGGTTTATCACATGATCCATTTTCTTTATATGAGAAGACTATTTTGAACTATGCATTGGTGAGGAGATTTGACACTTGCACCCAACTTTGATATTTCTTTGGACCCACTTTCCTCATATTCCCTCGTTCAGGTTTTGTGGCACACTCCTTCTATCGGATCTATAAGATCAATACTGATGGATGTGTCAATGATGGTTTTGCAAGTGGGAGAGGCATCATCAGAGATACCACAGGTAATTGTATTATAGCTTTCTCAGCTTAGTACGAATCATACATGATATTGCAGGCAGAACTTAGGACTATTCTTGATGGGATCTTACTAGCTAGAAGACTCGGCCTTTCAGACATTTGGATTGATTCAGATTCTGTAGTGGCTATTCATTGCATCACTAGAGGAGGAAGACCATGGACTATTTAATGCATACTCAGATAGATCACATACGTCATATCATTTGAGAAAGATACAATAGCCCACATCCTTAGAGAAGGAAATAAGATTGCAAATGCTCTTGCTGCAGAAGGTTGGAATATAGGTGATGTCAGATATATGGAGCAGCTGGCCTACCACAACATATTAGAGCATTCGTACAGATTGATAGATATGGATTGTCCAACTCTAGAATATTATTTTTTATTTTTTATTCTTATTTTTTACTTTTTTTCCATTAGTTTTTATTATAAGGGAAGTAGTACTTCCTTTTTTACAATTTTACAATTTTTCTTTATCATTTATTTTTATTGTAAGGAAAGTAGTAGTTCCTCATTTACTACTTTCATTATTTACTCATGTAACCACGGCATTCATCCGCCATAAGTGAGGATATATTAACAAAATATCGTAGGTACCGCCCTCCTTTAACTTAAAAAAATCAATCCTCAACTAAGAGGATAGTCTTATCTAGACCAAAATGGCCAACTAGGCCCCTTAGATGTAGTTTCGAGACCGGGAAGTCATGAAGTAAGGTACGTAGGATGCACAACTTGGTGCCCTTGAGACGATAACCATCTTTAAGCATGGTCCATAGAAGGATTATCTATGAGTTCCTGAAAGATTATGACAAAGTCAGGCAACTAGGATAATCGTCCTTCATGCGTTCAAATCGTACCATAGTAGTGCTCATAGAATGAAGAGTCGTAGTGCATGACTAAAAGCGTTAGCCACTTTATTTTCGACCTCGGCTCAATGATGAAGAAAAAAAGTGTACTCCTAAAGAAATTTGGCCATTTAAAATGTTGCTCATTGAAACTATGCTAGGATTTAGGATAGCAAAGAGACTAATGGTCAGAATTGAGAACAAACTCTTGAGACAAATACTATTTCCAGTGACGGAGAGATTGGACAACGATATAAAACTTCTCGTCATAGATAGAACACTTATGCCTAGCATGATTTAAGTTTTTGCTAAAGGAAGCAACGGGGTGACCATCTTGACTTAAAACACCACATATACCTACAGCAAATGCATCACAGTTGACCTAAAAAATCTTTGAAAGATTTGAGTGGCATAAAACGAGAGCCTCGGTCAACTTTTGCTTAATGGTTAATAAAGCTCTCTAGGCTGAAAGGGTCCAACGAAAATCTCATTTTTTTCATACACTCAGTGACTGGAGCAGTGATAGAGCTAAAACCTCAAATGAATCTTCTATAGAATGATGCTAACCCATGAAAGCTTCAAACCACAGTCAACGTGAAAGGTTCAAGTCAATCGCAAATAGCAGAGATTTTAGCTGGATCAGTAAAAACACCCCAAAAGAAAATGATGAATCCTAAGAAGAGGAATTGAGACTGTACGAATGAACACTTTTTAAGGTTAGCGTACAACTATGTGAAATGAAGAGAAAGAAAGACTTGTCAAAGATTATCTAAGTGAGCCTCTTGCGATCGACTATAAATCAAAATGTCATCAAAATAGACTACATGAAACTTTCCAATAAAAGGTCACAAGACAAGGGTCATGAACCGCTTGAAAGTGATAGGTGCATTAGACATCCCGAAAGGCATAACGAACCAATCGAACAAACCATCCCAAGTGTTAAATATCATTTTCCATTCATCTCTTGGTATAATCCTTATTTGATGATAACCACTGTGTAGATCAATCTAAGAGAACCACAAAGATATTGCCAACTCATCTAACATATCCTTAAGGTGTGGAATAGAAAATCGATACTTAATAATGAATTTGTTAATGGAGCGACTATCGACGTACATGCACCAAGAACCATCTTTATTAGGAGTCAAACAATATAGGAACAACACAAGGACTAAGGCTAGGGCAAACCTTTATCAATTAAAGCCTTAATTTGCCTACTGAGTTGAGCTCGCTCAGTGGAGTTCATCTTATAGTGGGGGCAATTTTGTAACTCGTAACCAAGGACTATATTGATAGCATGTTAAATATCTCTCATTGGAGAAAGCTCTTCAGGTAGGTTGATGGGGGTAATACCACTAAACTCGTCTAGTAAAGGAGTGACTTCGAGTAGAAAGGTAATGTGTGTATCAAAAGAGGAATGTGAACAAGTTTTCCCAACCAAGGCATACATAAGCCCATTGTTGTGATTCTCATGTTCAAAGTCTTTAAGGGACAAAAACTGAATTTGTGTGTAAAAGAAAATGATAGCAATTAGATAGTATTTTTCATTATTGCATTTGATTGACTTTTGGTAAAATGATTTTGTAAAAGGAAATCCTATTTTTTCTTAGTAATCATGACTTCCTTTATTAGTTGCGATTTTAACCTATATAAAGTGGTTTCTTGATTGTATTAAGACACTTGAATATTGAATAAAAATTACGATCTTCCTCCCCTTTCTCTCTTTCTAATTTCTTCGTTCTTTGATTTACTCAAGGTATTAGCTTATGTCTTTGATTAAGTATATCTTCTACTAATTTTGCGACGTGCGATGTAAAGAAGACCTTTGAAGATTGTTCTGCATATTGCCTCTGGTGAGATATTTGCGTTCTAAAGTTTAACTTAATGATTTCCATTGTGATTGTAGACTGGTCTTGTTGGTGAACCAGAGAATGCTTCACTGGTTGCGAAAATAAGGGTAGATTTCCTCAAATAATTCTCCCCAATCCGTCCTTGCACCTATTTTTGTCTCCAAGTCACGTTACTAATTTTTTATCGTATGGCTCAATTGAAGCGAAAGAAGTATGGAAATGTTGACTTAGACTATGTTCCCTGAATCGGAGGCTTTGATTTAGAAATGATTACTTCTATTCTACATTATGATTTTGATCTATAATTTTCTTCTTAGCCATTTCTACCCTCTTAATGTAAATAATCATGCTAAGTCCCTAGTGATTTATCTCCATATTGATGTGTAATGTATCCTTCAAGACCTTAAAATTGATATCTTTTTAATCACTATTTGATTCTTAACTGTAGTGGGTGGAATTTTCATCTTGTTCTTTGACAAGTCGATAATTTTATAAAACCCTTTAGCACATTAAAATATAACTTCATGAGAGCACTTTTTCAATTTATAGTACAAATCTCTATCTCTTGTGGAAAAATAGATATAGAAGATTATGATGGCAACTCTCTCATGGCAATGGAGAATGGTCTTAATAACAATGTTTTGTTTTTTTACATTTCAATATATTACGTCTACTCCCATTGTTCACCTTACATAACAGCTCCTGATCGATCCTACAATGTTGTTGATGCTTTCTTTTTCTCGAGCCACTCTTCTCCTTTTTCTGTTTATCAATCTTCCTGCCCCACATAATGTCCGAAGTACTAGTTTTGCTATTATTTGAGATAGAAATGATTCATCTCAGATGGTAGCATTTCTTGTGTGATACTATTATATACTCAGTCTCGAATGTTTTTCATGTTCTTATCACCAGATTTAAAAAGTATGCTTTTAGGTGTTATTTTGTCAAAGTTTAATTAGCCCCTATTTGAAACCCATTTTGAGGAGAATATAAATTTTGGAGTAGTGATTGATGTAAGAATTTGTGGTGGAAAGGTGATGAATTTTTTTTGATTTTTGTGTAATATTATTTTATTAGGAGAATGTGTGGTTGAAATGAAAAATGAGAAAGAGAATGGGTGTCAAACGAGATCTTAATATGTGCAGAATTGAAAGTGTTGTTGAAGCCGAACCACCATCATCATGATCATGAACATGACCACAAACATTGTAATTCCATTTTATTAGGAAGTATAATTGCATAGACAATAAGGTACAATCGTATGAAGATCATGCTGGTCACAATCATGGTCACCACCACCACCATCATGAACATGCCAAAAACATTATGATTCCATCTTATTAGGAAGTATAAATATATTGTAAAACAAATAAGATGCCAGAATAGCTCTGATACCACTTGTTGTGAAACAAACCACCGGATTGAGATGTTGAAGTTTATGACAAATAATGAAGTATTAGATCAAGCAAAATAATAATAAAGACAAGAAATATGGCAGATGAATTAAGATATTTTATTGACTCAAGAATAATGGAGAAAAGAGAAAATTACAATGGATCCTATAATTTTAGTAATCTATTTTCTCACAATATAAAACTGTATAAAAGAGCCCAATATTTATAGGGAACAAGTAGAGGATGTCCAAATCCTTCTAATAGAGTTGTTGAAGAAGTAGAATACCAAAAACTCGAGTCCAGAACAAATTTTAACTCCCAAAGGGCTTCCAAAATAGAATTTCAACTAGACATAGAATACCAATAGTATTCCAAACTGAATTCTTCTTGACGTGCACTTCAATTAGAATTCTTCGATCACTTCAATAAGGAATTCAAGTCACACCTAAATTCTAACAAATTGAAGGCCAATAAGGTGCAATCGTATGAAAATCATGATGGTCATACCACAATCACGATTACAGTCACCACCATCATCATGATCATGAACATGACCACAAACTTTGTGATTCCACTTTATTAGGAAGTATAATTGCATTACCATACCATGAAAATGGATTATTCGTAAGCACAATAAGGTACTTCTTTTTGGCTTTATGTTTATTTCCATTTATATTCAATGTGAATTGAATATCAAGTTATCTTTAAAATCAAGAAGTTGATGGATAATTTACTTTTGATTAATCTAAGTTTATAATAATACCCTTATTATTTTTGTGATGTGCAAAAAGTTGATTTTATTTTATTTTTTGGAATAGTTAAATTGTGATAAAAAAAAAAAAAAACTAAACTTCGGTATGAATCGAATATTTGTGACATTCAACTTTGTTGAAGTGGTAGTCTATAATTTTGGCATTTCTGAGCTACGGCATGCTTGTGCTGGTCCATTGGTTTCCTTGCCTCAGGTTAGAAGCCACGTGTACTATTTTCCTTTGTGTCATTGAACAAGTTTGTTTATTTACTATTTTTTCCCTCCATGGACTTGTATTTTGTTTTAAGCAATCCGATAAATCAATCCTCTTCATTAAGAAAGTAAAATTTATGAAATGTACCAAAAGACGTAAGCTGGAAGAGGAAGATGATATTGTTTGTACTATTGTTATGTGCTTTAGAATAAGTTATAAACATACTAATAATTTGACTATGGTAAGGTAGCATGCGGTGAATGTAAAACAAGTTGAAGGTTGTTAAGCAACAATTTAATTTTAAATTGCAATTGGTATCATTCTATACACCAGCTATGTGATAAAGTTCATGACTTCATTATATCACCATTTACACTATTGTTAATAAAGAATAATTTTAAAGAGGAAGATGAAGCTATTGAGGGCGAAGAGAACAAATTTGATGAGAAGCACAACTTTGGTGAGAATCAATTGCATATCTAATCCATGAGAATAAATAGTTATTTTTTTAGTTGTATAATAATAGATATAGAGCATATTTGCTACACTCTTTTTAAGTTTCAATGTAACCATACTTAGCCCCTTGTTTGATAGATTAAAATTAAATTTTTAGTAGACTTGGTTCATTTTGGCCCTAAACCACTATGGGGATTTATAAGTGTTTACAGAATCTCAACCTTGAACAATTTTTGTTGAGGCAGCCCCACATCACACTTACATAGGTGCCCCTTATTAAGAGTANGAATTGAATATCAAGTTATCTTTAAAATCAAGAAGTTGATGGATAATTTACTTTTGATTAATCTAAGTTTATAATAATACCCTTATTATTTTTGTGATGTGCAAGAAGTTGATTTTTTTTTTTTTTTTGGAATAGTTAAATTGTGATAAAAAAACTAAACTTCGGTATGAATCGAATATTTGTAACATTCAACTTTGTTGAAGTGGTAGTCTATAATTTTGGCATTTCTGAGCTACGGCATGCTTGTGCTGGTCTATTGGTTTCCTTGCCTTAGGTTAGAAGTCTCGTGTACTATTTTCCTTTGTGTCATTGAACAAGTTTGTTTATTTACTGTTTTTTCCCTCCATGGACTTGTATTTTGTTTTAAGCAATCCGATAAATCAATCCTCTTCATTAAGAAAGTAAAATTTATGAAATGTACCAAAAGACGTAAGCTGGAAGAGGAAGATGATATTGTTTGTACTATTGTTATGTGCTTTAGAATAAGTTATAAACATACTAATAATTTGACTATGGTAAGGTAGCATGCGGTGAATGTAAAACAAGTTGAAGGTTGTTAAGCAACAATTTAATTTTAAATTGCAATTGGTATCATTCTATACACCAGCTATGTGATAAAGTTATGACTTCATTATATCACCATTTACACTATTGTTAATAAAGAATAATTTTAAAGAGGAAGATGAAGCTATTGAGGGCGAAGAGAACAAATTTGATGAGAAGCACAACTTTGGTGAGAATCAATTGCATATCTAATCCATGAGAATAAATAGTTATTTTTTTAGTTGTATAATAATAGATATAGAGCATATTTGCTACACTCTTTTTAAGTTTCAATGTAACCATACTTAGCCCCTTGTTTGATAGATTAAAATTAAATTTTTAGTAGACTTGGTTCATTTTGGCCCTAAACCACTATGGGGATTTATAAGTGTTTAGAAAATCTCAACCTTGAACAATTTTTGTTGAGGCAGCCCCACGTCACACTTACATAGGTGACCCTTATTAAGAGTATTATGTCTTACTCCACTTGACTTAATCAAGATATATGAATCGTTAAAAGCATATCTTATATTTTAACATTCTGCAGAAAGCACTTTAATTATCATATGAATGAGTTAGAAAATATTTTTCCCAAGTGTTTCATTGAATTTTGTAACTTAGTTGTCCCCTTGAAACAAGATCTTGGGATCTCCAATCAACAAAGTAGGGTTACCATTACAAATATTCTTACGTAGTAGGCTTTAATATCATTCTTTTCGATAGGCAACGTACTTGATCCCTAGGCAAACATTTCGTAAGTGGATCCACGATATTCTCCTTTGACTTCACATAATCTATGAAGATGATACATTAGGGATCAGTTGCTTAATGGTATAATGTCTACGATGTATATGTCTACACTTACCATTATATATGTTGCTTTGAGCCCTACCAATAATCGATTGACTGTCACAATATATATTAATTGCAAGTACCGACTTAGGTCAACATAAAATATCTTCCAAGAAGTTACAAAGTCATTCTGCTTCTTCTCCAGCCTGTCCAAAGCAATAAACTCTTATTCCATAGTTGGTCAAGCTATGCACATTTGTTTTGTCAACTTCCATGATACAACAGCTCTACCAATAGTAAATTTATAACAACTAGTAGACTTAGAATCTTTCATGTTGAATATTCAATTTACGTCACAATATCCTTTCAATACAGCGGGGATATTTTGTGAAGTGTAATCCAGAGGTTAAGTATATTTTAAGTACCTAAGAACCCTTGTTAAATTTTTGTGAAGTGTAATCCAGAGGTTAAGTATATTTTAAGTACCTAAGAACCCATGTTAAAGCCTTCCAATGATCATGGCTTGAATTGCTTGTGAATCTACTAAATTTATTTACAGAAAATGGTATGTTCGATCGATTGCAGTTTATAATATACATTAGGTTGCCTAGAACCTCTGAATGCTTTAGCTATGACACGCATTCACTCGTATTTTTGACTAAGTATAAACTCATGTCAATATGGATTTTCACAGGACTTTCCTCAAGTACATTATACATTTTAAGTATACTCTCAATGTAATGAGATTGAGAAAGTATAATTTTTTCTAATATTCGAAAGATCTTAATCCCTAATGTTACATGAGCCACATCCAATTCTTTCATATCAAAATGTTTCATTAACATTCTCTTGGTGTTTAGCTTTATTTCGTAACTATTGGTCATTATCAACATGTTGTCTACATATAGACATACAATCACATAGACTTTTGGTGTATGTTTTATGCATACACACTTGTTTCATTCATTTATCTTATATCCATTAGACAATATCGTTTTGTCAAACTTTTGATGCCATTATTTAGGAGCTTGTTTCAATACATACAAGGACTTAAATACTTTACAAACATTTTATTTGTGATTAGGAGATACGAACCCTTCAAGTTGTTTCATGTATATTTCATCTTCTAACTCACCATTTATGAATGTGGTCTTTACATCTATTTCATGAATCTCAAGGTTATGTAATGCTGTAATTTCAATTAACAACTTTATCAAAATGATTCTAGTCACGAGTGAGTTGGTATCAAACAAGTCAAGTCATTCATTTTCTCTATATCTACTGACAACCAATCTAACATATGGATCCATCTAATTTTAATTTCCTTTTGAAGATCCATTTACACCCTAAGACTTATTTTCGAGAGATAAATCAACTAAATCTAAAGTATGATTTCGTGTTATAAAATCTATCTCACTGTTGATAGCTTTTTCCAATGTGGTGCTTCCGATGTAGACATTGCTTCATCGAAGATCCATTTTCGTTGTAGACATTCCTTCTTTCCGATTTTAATTCATTTTGAAAATCCATTTACATCCTAAAGAATTATTTCTGAGAGGTAAATCAACTAACTTCTAAGTATGGTTTTGCATTATAGAATCTATCTCACTATTGATAGCTTCTTTCCAATGTGGTGCTTCTGGTGTAGATATTATTTCATCGAAAGTTTTTGTATTATTTTCTACCATATAGGTTAGAAACTTTGGGCCAAACGAAGTAGATATTTTAGTCCTTTTACGACGACTTGGTTCTTCTTCATTTGAAGTGTTATTTGTAATACCATAAGTTCTTTTATTTGAATTTGCTTTTTCCTTGTCTTTACATGGAAAAATATTCTCGAAGAATGATGAATTTCTCGATTTAATTATGGTTCCTTCATGTACTTTTGAATTTTAGATTTATGTACAAGGAAACGATATGCACTACTATTATTGGAGTATCCAATAAATATACAATCAATAGTTTTGAGATCGATTTTAACTTGTTTAGGCTTAAATACTTCAACCTTAGCCAAACACCCCACACTTTTAAGTGTTGATAAGGAGGATGACATTTTCATGGTTCATATAAAGTTTCTTTCATTTTTCTTAAAGGGTATCTTATTAAGAATGTTATTTGCCGATAGAATAGCTTCCCTTCACAAGTTTTGGGATAGATCTGAACTTATCAACATTGCATTCATCGTCTCTTTAATAGTTCTATTTTTCCGTTAGCAACACTATTCGATTGGGATGAGTAATGTGTCGTTGTTTGATGAATGACTCCATCTTTGGAACAATATTAGTCAAATGGTGCCCCGTATTCACCACTTCTATCACTATGAATATTTTTTATTCCGTTATCAAGTTGATTCTCAACTTCCATCTTATAATGTCTAAATACATTTAAGGTTTCATCTTTACTTCATAGTAGAAAAATATAAAAATACTTTGTACAATCATCTATAAAAGTTATAAAATATTTCTTACCATCTTTAATTTTAACAAATTTCAAATCACATATATCGCTATGTATTAATTCTAAAGGTGTTGTGTTCCTTTGAATTGAGTGAAAATGCGTTTTGGCCAATTTCTCTTCAACACATATTTCACATTTATGATTATGATCAATCTTAAGCATTGGAATTAAACTTTGATCCATACGTTTGCGCATAACTTTGTAATTAACATATCATAATCGACTATACCATAAACAAGACAACTTAAGCGTATAAACAGAATTGAAATTTTTGTCCATAATGTTTTTTGTTACAATTGTAAGAACATTCATTCACTAAGATAACCCTTACCAATATGTGAATCATTTTTGATAAGTACGAACTTGTCGGATACAAATATAAGTTTAAAGTCATTCTTACTAAGTAGAGAACCCGAAACCAGGTTCTTGTGGATGTCCGGCACATGGAGGACATTATTGAGGACTAGTATTTTCCCGAAAGTCAATTTCAATGTGATCTTTCCAGGTTTTTCAACATTCGAACTTGCAGAATTCCCCATGAACACTTGTTCTCCTTTCAATTCATGATAGTTTGAGAGTATGGTCTTATTTGCACTAGTATGGTGGGTAGCACCAATATCGACCCCACCAATCCCTTGAATTACCAACCATGTTGGATTTAGAAACAACCGCAAATAGACTCATCTCTTGAACTCCTTAAAAAAGGATGTCTTTTTAAACTACATTCACGTGTGCAGTCTTCTTCAGTTTTCGACATTCGTTTGAACGATGTCTGACTTTTTCACAATTGTAACAATCACACTTAAACTTATTGGCATTCTTGGAGTTATCTCTATTGGTGCAACACCGGAGATCTTACGCTTCTTGTTGATGACATTCGAATCAGTTTCAGCAAAGTTTGCTCCAAGTTGAACAACTTATTTTCTTTCGGTGTTCCATCAATCCTCAAACGAACTATCAATTCCTCCAAATTCATCTCCATGCGTTTGTGCTTGAAATATTTTTCAAGTCTCTCCACATGGGAGAAAGTTTCTCAATTATGGGTGCAACTTAGAAGAATCCATTTAATTCCATCTTTTCTACATATATGTCATGAAGAAGAACTTGAGCTTCTTGTACTTGACTTATCACGGTTTTCGAGTCTACCAATTTGTAATCCAAAAACTTGTTGACAATAAACTTCTTTATTTTGGTATACTCGGTCTTGTACTTCTTCGACAATGAATCACATAGATCCTAGGCCAAGTCCATTGAACTATACACTCCATAAAATGTATTATCCAATTCATTTATGATGTAATTTTTGCAAAAGAAATCCAAGTGCTTACATGCATTCAATGCACTAATTGACTCATGATTATTTTATCCTTCTTGTACGGCATGCACGATTTCTTTTAAGAACTTTGTCAAATTCAAAGTAGTAAGATAGAACAACATCTTTTGTTGTCATCTTTTAAAATCCATACCTCCAAATTTTTTCGATTTTTCCTCATGTGGGATATGAGAGTTTGGTATAGATACAACAAAAGGTGAAACCACATGGTTTGTATCATTCATTGTTCGACTCGAAATAGTCTCAATGGTAGTCATTTCTGTTATAAACAGAAGTTCAACACACAAAACAAAATAAAGGAATGTCAGACGAAAACAAAATCTAAGGATGACGAGAGATGATTTGTTAAACAACAACATAAACAAAATTTTGTCTTAAGATTATTAATAAGATGTATAGAGAAGTGTTGTTTGTTTAAGTGACAAAGAAATAATTTAAGTTAATTTGTAGGAGCATAATTAAATTTTATGAAATGGGAGCAAAAAAAAGGAAAGAAAGAAAGAAAGAAAATGAAGAAAAGATGAATAATGAAATTCGAGATAAGTGATTAACACTTTTTCCTTAAAACAAAATTGCCCGTAACAATGCTAACGGATTATGACACTTGTCTCTTAAGATACAACAGATACAACTTGTGGTAAAAGCACTTTATACCACGAGCAATTGCGAACTCGAACAAAATTCTTCCCTCTACAAGAAGATGATTTTTGGAACGATTTTTGGAGAGTTTTGCAAAAGTTTTTGATATAATGCTCAATGCAAATGATATGGGATGCATAATGGACATCCAAAAGGTCATATTTATAGAAAATGAGAGGTTGTGATTGAAATGTCACGCCCCAAACTCAACAACATTCACGAAGAGAAGCATCACTTACTATCGTTAGCATGTCGTTCAAGCGACAATGACACTTGTTCATCAGAAACTCTGTCGCCCACCTATTGCTCGAGTGACAGTCTCATCGCTCGAACGCTAAGCGAGTGATGGAGTTAGGCAAATTTCCCAGCCAATTTTTCCTCTTTTCTTTCCAACTTTGGACCGCAATTTTTCATTCATCCGAAATTGGTTTTGAGACTTCAAATATATCACGACAATCTACTCGACGACTAGAACAAATTAGTCTATTATATTTATAATTTGACTATCGGGTCAAATTCGAATATTTAACCGAAATTGACTCAAAGTCAATTTTCCAAGGTTTATACTTAATTTTTCCCATATTTAAACAAAATTCCAACATGCGCAACCTCGGGTAGGTAAGTTTCACTGAATTCCACATAAATTCTAGTGTTGTTTGGTGTTTAATTTTTTCCTTTACGATCTAATTATTTCTTACAAAATCTTAGGTAAGATATGAAACTAGGATTAAGTTAGTATGTTATATATAATGCTATTTTTTCGTTGATTTACAATAAGATTATAATGTTAATTGCAGTATCGGTCATTCAAGGTTTTCAAACTTATGCTAATGGTCACTCAATCTTCTAATAGTTACACTAGTGGTCATTTTGTTAAAGAAATTAACATCAAAGCCTACACTGCACCTTTAGATGCCTACACGTCACCAAGCAGTGTTTATTTATGACACCACATCACTCTAGTCATGTTCAAGAATTAAAATGCATGACATGTTTTTCAAATTTTACGAAAATTCGAGACATTTTTATAGGAAAATTATTGAAAATTGTCACTTTCTTTAATTCTTGAGCACTCATGCGTGACGTGGCATTTTAAATAACATCATTTGGTGAAATGTAGGTACTTAAAGTTGTCAAGTAGGTTTTGATGTTAATTTTTTAATAGAGTGATCATTAGTGTAATTATTCAAAACTTGAGTGATCACACCATAAAAAAAGTTCAACAACTCTTACTTTACTTTTAGAAACTTGAATGACCATAGTTGAAATTAACCCTAAGAATGTAGTAGCTTTATAACTATTATAAATAGTATGTTTTACGAATAACGAGAATAAAATAAAGTATAAACTTCGAAAGGAGTTCAGATTGACCTCTAGCTATGGTACAAAAAAATAAGCTTTCCATGTTCCCAGTCGAGGAGTACAATGTGAAAGTTGAAGAACTACAATTCATTCGCCTTTTCATATTCTTATACGTTGAGTATAGTCTTGATTACTTTTTGACTCGATAAGTGAAACGATTTCTTAAATTTATCATTTTACTCCAACTTCGAAAGAATTCATGATATCGTCAAATTCTTCATAAATATATTCAAAAGCATCATGTCATTCAACTTGAGCTCGGATAAAAAGGTGGTGCTTGATAAGTGCGTTTTTACCACTTATCGTACTGTCAAAACATGAAAATTTGTTTATTAATATGTTGGAATATAGCTTAATTCTATATAATTTACGTTTTGCAGGACAAAGAGACGAATGTACCGAGGAGAAACAAGTGACAAATGACCAAAATGGAGGGAAATGGAAGTTCAGGGACCAAATTACAAATAATCCATAGATGTGACGAGCAATGGAGTGAAGATTGAGGGTGTTAGAGATCAATCGGACGAGGAAATAAGTCAAAAGGATGAAATACATCATAGTATGGTCACACATCAATTTCCAATCGGAAAAAATTGTGCACCAATTTCAGCCTCATATTTACATGGCAAACAATCGAATTGGACGATTACATTTCAAGTAAAGTTGTAGCTCTTTGAGTTAGTTTTCCAACGCATCTTGAATCACCACAATCGAATATCGGGAGAGGAAGATACGACCAAAATACTAAAAACTGTCCGGCGAAAAAAGGTTTTAACCATGCGGCCGCAAGGATTTATACCATGCGACCACATGGTCATTTTCAGCGAAGTAAAAGGGCTGAGATACTTGTTCCTTGCGACCGCAAGGCTTTATACCATGCGGTCGCACAATTATAAAGAAAGTCCGAATTTTCAAGTTTCCTTCTACGACTCAAAGTCTCAAACACTTATGGTAACTTATTGTAGCACGATTTCTCAACCCTAAAAGACCCCAGAACTTCCCAAAACGCGGAATTCCTCATTATTCATCATTCTTTCATATTTTTTTCACAAGAAACTCATGAAGAACTAAATCTTTTGGCGAATTTACGAAGGAACTCGATTGGAATTGGAGATTTTTACATATTGTATTCATATAACGTGCTTTATCATTTATTAAACAATTCTAGGGTTTATATTTTCTCTTTATGAATTAGTTTAGAGTTTGACTTAACTTTTATTAAGTTTTTCATGAAATTAATCACGTTTCTTCCATTGAACAATTGAAATATTGGTTTAAATTCCAAATACTTTATTGATGTAATTCAGTTACTGTTATATGTTAAAAATATATAATCGCTTTTTTAATCTAATTTCAATAAACAAAAGTGGGAATTTGATCTAGGAAATCTAAATTCTAAAATTACATGTGGAATCAAATTGATTTAAATTGCTAAATCATCTTATTAGAGAGTTATGATTAAAACTTCTAATTGAGTAGAAAATGCATGAATTATTGATGTTGATTGATCCAACACAATTGAGGGAATTTCGACTCACTATTCTATATTTTGATTTTAATCTCATTATTTCATCCATTGATATTCACATTTTAATTCAATAAAAAAATCCTTTTCGATCAATTCAAGAAAACCCTAAATTATTGAATTCTCTGATTCATTTATCCATCTTCATTTGGATACGATACCTCAAAACTGCACTACGACTACCACATTATACTTTGGGCATAATCAGTGCCCCAACCTAAACTCGCTCACAACTTTATCACACCACTTAAATTATTTTCTTATATATCATCTATTATGTTTGGATGAAATCATTGTGCCACAATCCAAGTACATGCTACAAAACTATGAAAAAGAAAAAGAAAAGAGTCACTGGGTCATATCTTTCAGCCCAATTTTCTATATTTTGCAAGGACAAAAGCTTAAATCGAACAAGAAGGGACGTTTTTTTTCCTATTTAACAACAAATCATGTGTGTGTTCACGTGAAGTAATCAAGACTCATTTTCCTACGAAGTAATGTTATTTAGCACCACTACTATTATAACACAAGTTTAGGTGACATTAATAAGTGTCATTAAATGAATAGTACAATTAAATGAATAACATAATTTCATCTTTAATTCAACATTTAACATAAGAACACGTAGATCGATGTTAGATAGTATTATTCTTTCTAAGTAATATAATTTAACACTACTGATATTACAACACTAATATAGGTGACACTAAGTGTCATTAAATTAAATGTTCAATTAAATAAATTACATAATTTCACATTTAATTCAACCTATCACATAATGTCACATACACTGGTGTTATATAACATTATTTTCTTGAATAATTCTATTTAGCACCACTAATGTTACAACACCATAGGTGACACTAAATGTCATTAAATGAATGTTAAATTAAATTAATCACATAATTTAACCTTTAATTCAACATATCACACATTGCTACATAAACTAGTATTAGATAACATCATTCTTTTCCAGTAATGTTATTTAACACCGCCGATGTTACAACATCAATTTAGGTGACACTAAGTGTCATTAAATTATGAATCACATTATTTCACTTTTAATTCAACCTATCATATAACGTCACATAAATGGTGCTCTAACGCCATTACATTATTCTTCTAGAGTAACGTTATTTAGCACCACTGATATTACAACATTAATCTAGGTTATACTAAACCCTTGTTTGGTTTCCATTATTTTCAAAATATATATTTTTTTCTTTTATTTTCAATTACACATTCTTCAATAAAATAATATTACACGCAACTTCAAAAAATTTCCTTATTTTTTAATCACATTTTTTGTCAAATCACTCTTCCAAAATGTATTTTTATCCAAACATAAATAAATAAAGCAACTCTAAATGTCTTTAAATGAATGATACAAATAAATGAATCACACAATTTCACTTTCAGTTCAGCATATCATATAACGCTACATAGACTGGTGCATATAGC
The DNA here is from genome assembly GCA_903798235.1 of Fraxinus ornus. Lineage (NCBI taxonomy): Eukaryota > Viridiplantae > Streptophyta > Magnoliopsida > Lamiales > Oleaceae > Fraxinus > Fraxinus ornus. The sequence goes on along the minus strand of CAIGRF010283348.1, from coordinate 635 downwards.
ATTATTTTTTCTGAATAATGTTATTTAACACTACTGGTGTTACAATCAGTCTAGTTGGCACTAAATGTCATTAAATGAATGATATATTTAAATGAATCACATAATTTCATATTTAATTCAGTCTATCACATAATGTCGCATAAATTGATGTTCAAGCACCATTGGTGTTAGATAACATTATGATTTCTGATTAATGATATTTAGCACAATTGATATTACAACATCAATTTAGGTGGTACTAAATGCCATTAATTAAAAGGTACAATTAAATGAATCATATAATTTCATTTTTAATTTAACACATTATATAATGACACAGATTGGTGCTAGACAGTATTATTCTTTCTGAATAATATTATTTAACATCACTGATGTTACAATGCAAATATAGATGGCACTAAGTATCATTAAATGAATGTCATTTAAATGAATCATGTAATTCTCTTTTTAATTCAACATATTATATAGAGAAATGCTATTTGTACCCTTCCACTTGCTAGCTTACACTTTTTTTGTCATTTTGTGAATGTTTTGTCTATTTTGCCCTTATGTCTAAGTGTTAACTATTTTTCGCATTTTTTTTTCCACATTTTACCCTTTAATAGGTATCGGAGCCTAGTAACGAAATTGAAGAA
>CAIGRF010283321.1:0-25358 GCA_903798235.1 Fraxinus ornus | reverse complement strand
GATTGAACATAGATGTTTTACCTAAAGCATACTAAATTACTTATCTTAGACCAAATTTATCACCGTTTGGGGGTAATTTTGCTGTTGTAGGAAGATACGAATGTGGATAGGGATTTCATGTGTGAAAATTTTTGTATGGATTGTCTTAGATTAACGGGATAAAACTTGACCAAAATCTTAAGTTGGATGTCGGTTTGCTTGAATATGTGTTTAATAAGGGGCGTTGCACTGATCAAGGCATATATCTTTTTTAAAATCTGGTAATCCTCTTTCGAAACCTTTTTGCCTTGGGTTATCAAGCATATAAGGGTGTTTAAAACTTGATGCCCTAAAATCATCTGATTTGGGTGTCATCGGCCTAAAGCCTGTTACATGGGTCATTTAGAAAATTTAAGGGATAGAATGCAAAAAAAGAAAAATACTTTTGAAAAAAAAAAACAAGTGCATGAAAAAATTTAAAAAAAAATCATTAAATGCCAGGATTAAGCTCCAAACACTTGTTTGAGGGAATTTGACTTTTGATGAAGGATAATTAGCTTAATAGAGTCTTGAAGGTCAAAGCAATCAAAGAATTGGAGAATCCTTATTTATTGATGTGTTGACTTACAATTAGTAAAGTCCACGTATACTAGAGAGGGTAATGATAATAATGAAAAATTCAACATTAGATTATATACTGGGAAAAAAGTGAAAAAAGAACAAGTTTGAGGATGTGTGAATCATACGAGAGATGAAATGATATCTTTGAGCATAGAGGGTCGAGAACTGAAACAACTTGTAAATTCATGAATGTCTACTTAATTCTTCACACACACGTTAGTTTTGCATTGGAAGAATGGATATTGATTTGCAATTGTGACTTTGAAACAATTTGTAGATTTAATATTACGATTTCAAATAATAAGATAAAAAGTTAGATTGTCTACCCAAATATTTTTGCATGCTCATGTGTTTGTTGTTAGTTAGGTTATAATTTTGTTTGAGGACAAACAAATGTTTAAGTTTGGGGTATTTGATAAGTCAATTTTATACACTTATTTGGGGTCCTAAAATATCGAAATTTGGTAGTTCTTTTGACAAAATATATCCTAAATTATTGTATGTTATGTTATATAGGTAAAACTCGATGGTTAAACAAGGAATCGAAACAAAGAAGCGAAAAATGGTGAAAAATGGCAAAATTCAAGTTTGAGTACCAAGTTGCAAATATTCAATAGTTGATTCGGACCACAAGAAGATACTTTGAAGATTTTGATAAGAATGTAAAATGCATATTTTTCCCTCCTTATTTTATGCGCTCGTATAATTATTTTGTGCCAAAATGTACTCATTAATCTCATATTTTGATTTAGGTGGCAATTTAATGGAAATGACGTAATTTGGAAGAAATATGTGAAAATGAACCAAAGTGAAAGGAAATGAAAGTTCAAGGACTGCTGTGCAAATACACAAAAGTTGTGTCGAACCTCACGATGAAGATTTGAGAGTGTTGAGAGTCAATTGGATGAAAGAAGACATCAAAGGGATGAAATATCGTCAAAGTATGATCACACATCAATTTCCAATCGAAAAAGTTATGCATCGATTTTCAACCTCATGTTGAGACCCATTTTTGACATGGAAAACAATCAAATTGGAAGATATATCTGAATTAAAGTTGTATCCCTTTGAGTTAGCTTTTCAACGCATCTTGAATCGTTACAATCGGACATCGGGAGTGGAAAATATGACAAAAATACTAAAAACTATTCGGCAGAGAAAATTGCTAACATTATGCAGTCGCATAGTGTTAATTTCTTGCGACCGCATAGACCATTATCGAGAGTTTGAGGGTTGAATTTATTTATCCTATGCAACTGCATGACTTTATATTATGCCGTCGCATAGAAGACTTTCGAGGCAAATTTTCTAGTTTCCCAATTCCAATAAAACACTTATGGAAACAAATCTATCTACACTTTATAAACCCTAGAAGACGTCCAGAATGGAGAAAACGCCTCCCTTCTTCATTTTTCATTATTATGCTCTTAGATTCATGAATTGTAACTAAACTTTTACGCTTGGTCGAAGGAAATTGAAGTCTCGGAACCACAAATTGTGAGATCTAAATGATTTTCTTATTTTAATTCATGTTTTTTAGTATTGAATATTCTTCTGCACTTATTTCCATGATTGTTATGTTTAATTGCTACGAGACCTACTAGTTTATTATTCATTGCAATCTATAGCTAAGTTAAATATCAAATCCGTAATTGTTTGATTCCTTTAACTTGTGAAGCACTAGGATTTGATGATTTTCTGTGATAGAGGTTATTGAATATTGAGAAGAATGTTTAAATAGATTGAATGCAACTGTTGGTGTTTATGTTATCTAGTTCATCGATTTCTCTATTGTGTAAAGCTATTATTAAATTGAATCTTGAGCGCTGGTATGAGGTTATTTAATAATTAGGGTTAATTAGAACGTTGGTTCCTAACTAACTTAAATTAAGGAGAGATAGGAAAATTATTCCAACGGTGAATATTCGAAATATGAATTGAATTATCCTTGCATCTGTGATCAATTGTGGATTTTCGACGGTGGATATGGACTTAGACCAAGGTTAGTCTTTTGATTGTTTTCGTCAATTTAATTTTCATTGTTATTAATTGCGTCATTTACATTTGTTTACATACAAACCCCCCATCATTGTACGAAACATAAAATATTGAATTACATACTCTTCGTGGGATCGGCCCTTACTTTCACTACTACATTAGTTTTAGAGGTTAAGGTATTACTTTTGGGTATCTGCGACTGCATACACCAAATTTTGGCGCCGTTGTCGAGGAGTAGTGCTATTTATTTTTGTACTTCTTTAGTTGTTTATTTTATTTTAAAAAAAATCATAATTTTCTAGGTTTTTTTAGCAATTTATTGTTTTTACGAATTTTAGCACAAAATTTTATTTATTTTCTTACTCTAGCTTCTTTTAATTTGTTTTTCATTTGTTTATGCCCACAACTCGATCTTCTAATCAAGGTGAATTGAAGTACGATCCGAAATTAGAAAGAACCTTGCCCAGGTTAAGGAGTGGCAATCGGTGGAATTTCATAGTGAACAATTTTAATCCCGAGACCCTATTCCCTGGTGATTTTGAATCAAAGAAAGAGGAAGTCATGGATGAGGACAATCGAACTTTGAAGGAGCTTGCAGCCCCTAAGTTGAATCAAAAACCTCTATGCATTACTTTTCCTTACTTAGATGCTGCTACTACTTTCGAATTAAAATATGGGCTAATTCATCTTTTACCCATTTTTCATGATCTTGTAGGTGAGGATCCACACAAGCATCTAAAGGAATTCCATATGGTTTGCACAAGCATGAAACCTACGAGAGTCATTGAAGAACAAATCAAACTGAGAGCATTCCCATTCTCTTTGAAAGATTTGGCAAAGGATTGGATCTATTATCTACCTTCCAGAAGCGTTACTACATGGGATGGGATGAGAAGATTATTTTTGGAGAAATACTTCCTAGCTTCAAGGGCAGTTATTATCCAAAAGGAAATCTATGGCATAAGCAGGACAATAGAGAGTGATTACATGTATACTGGGAGCGATTCAAGAAATTGTGCACAAGTTGTCCCCATCACCAAATCAGTGAGCAGCTCTTTATTCAATACTTTTATGAAGGCCTTCTACCCAGAGAAATGAGCATGATTGACGCTGCAAGTGGAGGAGTGTTGGTAGATAAAACTCCCGAGGCTACAAAGAATTTGATTGCAAATATGGCAGCTAACTCTCAGTAATTTGGCACTAGACTCGACGCCCCGTCTAAACATGTTAACGAGGTAAATGTTTCATCCATTGAACAACAACTGGCGAGTCTAACCACTCTTGTTCGTCAAATGGCTGCAGGTACTATGCAAACAGCGAAGGCATGTGAAATTTGTTCATTCGTAAGCTATCCAACCGATATGTGCACAACACTTCAAGAAGAATATGTTGAACACGTAAATGCAGTCGGTAGCTTTCCTGGACAACCACAGAGGAATTATGATCCCTACTCAAACACGTTCAACCTAGGATGGAGGGATCATCCAAATCTTAGCTATGTGAATCGACAAGTGAATCAACCTATGAATCAAAATCGATAGAATTTTCAGCAATATAATCAGCCATACCCTCATAGACAACAACATGGCCAAACTTCTAACTTTGGTATGTCTTTAGAATATATTGTTAAATCTCTTGCCACTAACACTTTGTAATTTCAACAGGAGACCAGGGCTAGCATTCAATGTTTGGAAAATCAAAAGGGTCAAATGACTAACGTGGTCCGTCGGCTGGAGTTACAAAATTCAGGAAAATTACCATCTCAAGTAGTGGTAAATCCAAAAGAAAATGTTAATGCAATCATGTTGGGGAATGGCACGGAGGTTGAAGCTCTAGTGAAGGTGGCTCCTACATCATCGAAAGAAGAAAAGGAAGAATATACCACAGCAGAAAAAAGTACTCCCAACGATACCGAAGTAAGTAAACGTAAGTTTCCTCCCTTTTTTTATTATAAACCAGTAGCCCCATTCCCTCATGCTTTGGTAGAATCTAGGAAAAATGAACTAAATAGAGAACTTTATGAAACTTTTCAAAAACGTGAGGTAAAAATTATCTTGTTAGATTCTATTAAACAAGTATCCAGTTACGCTAAATTTTTGAAAGAATTGTGTAATATTAAGAGAAAGCAAAAAATGAAGGGGTGTGAAAAGGTGAAAGTTGGAGAAAACGTGTCTGCAGTCATTCAAAGGAAACTTCCAACAAAGTGCACGGATCCAGGTATGTTCAATATTCCTTGCATGATAGGCAACATTAAGTTTGAAAAGGCCATGATAGATTCAGGAGCATCTATTAATGTCATGCCATTTCTGTATATATTTCCTTGAAAATTGGACCTTTAAATAAAACAGGTGTCATAATTCAATTATCGGATAAATCTAATGCATATCCTAAGGGTGTAGTTGAGGATGTTCTCGTGAAAGTTAATGAACTGATTTTTTTTGCTGATTTTTATGTGCTTAACATGGGCAGTAGTAATCAAACTATCCCTATTTTGTTAGGAAGACCTTTCTTAAGGACATCCAAAACTAAAAGAGATTTTCATTATGGCACATTGACCATGAAATTTGATGATAAAATCATTAAACTTAATATCTTTGAGTCCATGAAATACCCGTATAATAATAATAAAAATCATGTTCATTTTATTGATGTGATTGATCATTCAGCACAAGATATTTTCGAATTTGGTGCTAAAAATGAATGGGAAGCTGTCATTAATGAGCATCTTGGGAAAAAGAATCAGAAGCTGGATTTGAACACTGAGTTACAAGAAAATGTTGTAATATTGAACAATTTTCCAAAGGTACAGCATTCAGGTAACAGTTCTTATTTTGTATTATCAATTTCTAATGAAAATCCTCTACTTTCTGTTTTGTAGACTTCTATTCCAGATTTGAAGCCTCATTCCAGTCACTACAAGTATGTATTCCATGAAGGTGGAGGAACATTACCATCATGCCCATTGGACTTGGTACGTCGCAAGAAAGATCAAAGCCAACCATGATAGACCCGGACTAAATAAGGAAACATTGAGTCGAGCCAAAAATAATAAACAAAGGCACTGCTTGGGCGGCAACCCAAGGGGAGTTCGTTTCTTTATTTTTTGCATTCATTTTTTTAGTTATCTTTGTCTTTTTCTTTGAATTGCACCTTATATTGGGGACAATGTAAGTTTTAAGTATGGGAAATGAGATTTATATTTATGTTGCATTTGGATTGAGTTTAAACTTCAAAATTTTTTGAAATTTTTTTTTTGCATAATTTTTCAAGAAGAGAAGTTAAGGTTAAAAGATTTTTGGTTGTATATGCTATTTGCTAGAATTAATTCGACTTTTGAAGAACTCATAACATGATTGAATAAATAATCTTACAACTTAGAGTTAATTGGTTGAGTTATTTTCTTTGAGGATGGTAGTAACTAAATTTTGTAGACAAAAAGCCACTGAGATTTTGAGCTTTTAGACTGACATATCCAGAACAGTCTCATTATTTATTTCATGTGTGATATTCTTCTATGTTTTTGTCTCTAGAACTTGATTTGATTCTCTTCAAAATCACATTGACACATGCATGCACGAACATGATTAAGGCCATCTTTGTTACGTAAATTAGCTATATTAGCCAAATAGCCTACCCTGTGATTGAATTTTCCTTTGGTGAACCCCTTTGAGCCTTATTGACTTTTCTTTGTGTAAATCCACGTTACAAGCTTTAAACATGAAAAAAAAAAAACAACGTTTTTACCTAAACCTTAGAGCCTGTGGAGTATTGTTCATCATCATGATATGTGTGGGTGTGCAAGAAAATAAAGTGTGGGAGTGTCAAAATTTTTGGTATTGCCATGATTTGTGGAGGGGAACATGTTTCAATCTCAATTCATAAGTTCCATTATGGTGTAGCATTTGGAGTTTATATTTAAAAAATTGAAAAAAAAAATGAATGATAGAAGAAAAAGAAAATAAGTGACGGAGGAGAGCGATGTCAATGTTACAAAATATCTATGTTTATAATTCCTCCTACATTTCAAGAAAGTGTTCGGTTTGTGTAGGATAGGTGCAAAGTAAAGGAACCATTGTGTGTAGTAGTTGGTTTTTCATATCTTATGAATATATCTGAGCTAAGTTTATTCATCTTTGCTCCATTAGTTCGATGGCTCTTGAGTCACATACCCAAATATTTCCCACCTTGACCCTAAACCAATTTACAACCCTTGAAAAGTCCTTATGATTCTTGTAAAGCATGTGATATTAGTGATGACGAATGAGAAAATATGCAAACATATGGTAGATCATCTCCATTGGAATGTACTTGAGCGAAAGACTTACATTTTAAACACATGAGAGTTGAGTGCTTATATCCGTGAGGGTCTAAATGTTTGGTTTATTCCATCTTCATATGAAAATGCTAGTTAATTGATTATAAGTTGTGTGAGAAAGTTTATTTACGACGTGTTGTGTGTTTTAAAGAGTTTGATTGTTCTATGTTCATGACATTACGATTGAGGTATTTTGGGAAACTAAAATTGAGTTTTGCCCGAATACGAGTAAAAGCCAAGTGTGGGGGAATTTGATAGGAATGTAAAATGCATATTTTTTCCTCCTTATTTTATGTGCTCGTATGATTAATTAGTACGAAAAATGTACTCATTACGTTCATATTTTGATTTAGGTGACAATTCTATGGATATAACGTAACTTGGAAGAAATAAGAGAACAATGGCCAAAGGAAAGAAAACGAAGTTTGGGGACTGAAATGCAAATACTCAAAAGTTATGTGAAACCTTGCGATGAAGATTTGAGAGTGTTAGAGGTCAATCGGACGAAAAAAGAAGTCAAATGGATGAAGTACAATCAAAGTATTATCACATATCAAGTTCTAGCCGAAAAGGTTATGCATCGGATTTTCAGTTTCAGTTTGAGACCCATTTTTGACATGGCAAACGATCGAGTTGGAGATGATATCTGAAGCAAAGTTGTAGCTCTTTGAGTTAATTTTTCAATGCATCTTGAATCGCCTTAATCAGACATCGCTTTAAAACTTATGACCAAAATACTAAAAGTAGTCCAGATATATTGGTCGGGCAGCCTAGAATTCATCAACATGACACAATTTTTTATGCCTGGGCGGCCGTCCCATTTTCTATTGGGCGCATGTCCATGCCAAATCGGGGAAAAAATTTTGGTTTCCGAATTTAAGTCAATTACCTATGGAAACAACTATAAATACATATTTTAAAATCCTAGAACGGAGAGAACGCCTCCCATCTTCATTATTTATTATTTTGCTCTTAGAATCATGGATTGTAGCTAAACTTTTACACTTGGTCGAAGGAAATTGAAGCCTCGGAACCTCATATTGTGAGATCTAAATAGTTTTTCTTATTGTTTAATTCTTATTTTGGGTATTGAATATTCTTCTGCACTTATTTCCATGATTGTTATGTTTAATTGCGAGGAGGCCTACTAGTTTGTTATTCGTTATAATCTATCGCTAAGTTAAATATCAAATCCGTAATTGTTTGATTTCTTTAACTTGTGAAGCACTAGGATTTGATGATTTTCTGCTAGAGGTTATTGAATCTTAAGAAGAATGTTTAAATAGATTGAATGCAACCGCTGGTGTTTGTGTTATCTAGTTCATCGATTTCTCTATTGTGTAAAGTTGTTATTAAATTGAATCTTGAGTGTTGGTCTAAGGTTATTTAATAATAAGGGTTAATTAGAACGCTGGTTTCTAACTAACTAAAATTAAGGAGAGATAGGAAAATTATTTCAACGGTGAATATTCGAAATATGAATTGAATTATCCTTGCATCTGTGATCAATTGTGGATTTCTGACGGTGGATGTGGACTTAGATCAAGATTAGTCTTTTGATTGTTTTCGTCAAATTAATTTTCATTGTTATTAATTGTATCATTTACAATTGTTTGAATACAAAAATCCCTCAATCATTGTACGAAACATAAAATATTGAATTACATACTCTTCATGAGATCGATTCTTAGTTCCACTACTACATTAGTTTTAGGGGTTAAGGTATTACTTTTGGATGCCCGTGACATCACACACCAGAAATCAACCACTAATATTCAGATAGTTATCCCTATGGAATCTCTCTAGCGAATCTCCAGCATTTTGTTCTTATAACAAAATATTCACATGTTCGTTTAAATGTCACTACATTTTAGTTTGTGAGATCAGCAACTCACTTTACAAGTGAGAAATGTCACACGTGATGATTTATCCGTAATAACAATATCTGTATCTTATCATTACTTACGACCACAGATAATTTAAGGATGAGTCGTGTGTAATTTCTTTCTCACTATCACAACTCCTTGTGATTAACAAGTTACTAGGACATAAATCTACGAACTCTATTTATTAGAATAGTAATTCAAATAAATGATACATCTTGTCACAAATAAAATACATTAATTATATTAAGAGTGTTTACATCCGAAATCGATTACACATACGACATAACATTTAGTACGAATGGAAACGTGAAAATATTCTTATACAAATAAACCTAAATGATCTTAGCTCGTAGACGGCAAAAATAGCATAGCTGAAGCTGCAAATGACACATACTATGATTGCGAGGTCTGGTGAATGTTCTAACACCGCATACAACCCGGTTATGAAAGCAATTATCGTCGCCTTAATGGCAAGACTAATGAACACTTCAGCAGCCATATACAAGTCCCTAAGCTTTGACTTGTTAGTTACTAAGAATCCATTCCAGTGGAGACGAATAGTACAAGCAGAGAAAATCATAGCTAATGTATCTGTTATAACGAATACTTTAAAAGCCACTTTTCTTGATAAAATTGCCAGGCCTTTGTTCGGGCCATCATTTCCATCATACCCACCCGGAATGGTGAATCCAGCAGCAAATGCAATTGTTGTAATGAGAATAGCCGTTAACAGATGAGCGTCGCCTAGTTTTCTATGATCTGATGGAACCACCTCATCTCCAGTTGTACCATTCTTCTTCTGACGCGCTGCATTCGCTGCATTCCAGGTATCCAAGTAAGAATCTTTTTGTATTAATTCCTTCACCACGACATACTGCATTGTGTCAAACCAAGGAGTCGAATTAGAGACAAAAGGATAAACTAAAAATAAAAATAAAAAAATGAGCGGCACTTTCGATGGTAGACGCTTTTATTAAACACGGAAACTTCACCTCTGGCATCCTCATTTTCCGTCAAGACGTGTTTGGTACACATACTATAGATAATATTTTAACTTATTTTTCTACTTTAATACTATCCCTAATTGCAGCTTTTCCTACTAAACAAGCTAGTCCTAAAACCAATAATGGGAAAAGAAGGTAATTGTCCTCTGTTATTAGTTAGAATTTAGAATTAATCAAGCCTTAGCCACGGTTTTGAGCAACAGACATCACCACGTTGCAGGCCCTTATTTTCAGGAAAACAGAATCAAATTTGTTTGCCAGCTCTAGAGTTAGTTTAATTAGTTGATTGCACTATTCTAGATCTTTCTTACTCATGTATAAAGCTAGGCAACTTGTAATGATATTGTATTGAATTAAGCTTCATTTTATTCAGTTTTCCAACTTGGTATCAGAGCCTTACAATGGCCAACACCAATTCTGACAATCGGTCTAGTCCATCTGAGGTTAATACAGCAACAACTGCTCAGGCAGCAACTGGCCAGAACACAGCATTTGGCATAAACATTACTCAAACGCCATCAGTGAAGCTAGACAAGAACAATTTCCTGTTATGGAAAAATATGATTATGCCCATAATCAAAGGGCATAACCTTGAAGGATATTTGTTGGGACAAAGGTGTGTCCACCAGAATTTCTAGCAACCCAGACAACCGCTGGTCAGGGAGAATCAGTGGAGATGACTCAAAATCCAGAGTTTATGAAGTGGAATTCAGCTGATCAATAGCTTATGGGGTGGTTATATTCATCTATGACTCCAGAAATAGACATGAAGGTCATGGGATGCACGAATTCAAATAAACTATAGATAGCAGTTGAAGAAAGCTTTGGCATACTGAATAAATCACGAGTAATGTTTCTCATTGGAGAGCTGCAAAGAACTAGGAAAGGGACAATGACAATTGACCAGTACTTGACCACCATCAAGAAACTGGCTGACAATCAGGAAATTGCTGGTAAAATCATTGATCAAAGTGATTTAATTACCCATGTTCTATCAGGTTTGGATGAGGAGTATACTCCCATAGTAGTGCAGATAGGCAGCAGAGAAACTATCTCCTGGTATGAACTATCCTCAGTACTAATGACATTTGAAAGTCGATTGGAGCACTAAAATCAAGTCAAAAAATAACTTTACCTCACTCAATGTTAACCAGTCAAGTGTCCAATTGGCACACAGAACTGGTTCTAGTTTTGGTAGAGGCTTTAGAGGAACATGAAGTGGCAGATCAGCAAACTTTAGAGACAGATCAAGGGGCAGAGGTAGAACTACCATTGGTAGGCAAAGTGAGGCTAAAGGCCCTTGTCAAATCTGCGGACTAAACAATCACATTGCAAGCTTCTGCTACTATAGATTTGATGAAAGGTACATGGGAGGCAAGCCAGCTAACTCAAGTCAGCAGAATTTCAGTGCAGCCCCATCAGCTTATATAGCATCACCTAGAACCCTTGATGACCCAGCATGGTATGTTGACTCTGGTACAAGCAATCACGTGACAACAGATAAAGGTAACCTAAATACTGTGGTGAAATATGAAGGAAAAGAAAAATTACTTGTTGGTAATAGAGATAGACTAACTATTGCTCATATTGGAAATGGGAAAATTTCTGCATCTGATAATAAGTCACTTGAGTTAAATAAACTATTACATGTCCCTTCAATCAAGAGAAATCTGATCAGTGTTTCCCAATTCACTAATGACAATGATGTGTTCATGGAATTTTATTCTAATTGTTGTGTTGTGAAGGATCTCCAAACGAAGAGGATTCTGCTGCAAGAAGTTCTTAAGGATGGATTGTACCAGCTACAGTCATCAAAATTCAAGCCAGAAAGAACCATTTTCGAGTCAAACCTTCTGAATAACTTTCAGTGTTTCTCAGTCAAGTCTAGTAATGGTAAACAACCTTCAATTAAACCAATTCCAGAATCTGAATTTGACCTTTGGCATAAAAGGTTAGGACATCCCTCAAACCATGAGTTAAATCAAGTTCTTAAGTTATGTAATAGAGTTAGCAAATTCAATGAAATTCCTATTTTCTGTGACTCTTGCAAACTTGGAAAATCTCATGCTCTTCCATTTAATACTTCATTCTCACATGCTACTAAACCATTAGATCTCATTCATGCTGAAGTTTGGGGACCAACCCTTTTAAATTCAACCTCAGGATTTAGATATTACATAATCTTTGTTGATGACCATAGCAAATTTACATGGATTTATCCTATAAGACACAAGTCAGAAGCTCTAATCACCTTTACTCAGTTCAAAAACCTTGTAGAAAATAAGTTTGAAAGGAAAATTAAAACCTTGCAGTCTGACTGGGGTGGAGAATTCAGAAGTTTTAGCAAATTAGCACTAGAGTCTGGCATAGAACTCAGGCAATCTTGTCCCTACACCTCAGTTCAGAATGGGAGGACTGAATGCAAGCACATACACATAACAGAGACTGGACTAACTTTCCTAGCTCAGGCTCAAATGCCACTTTATTACTGGTGAGAGTCTTTCAAAGCAGCCACTTACCTAATTAACAGGTTACCTACCCCTGTTTTACAACATAAGTCACTTTATCAAGTTCTGTTTAATAAAACCTTTGATTATAAACAACTAAAAACCTTTGAATGTGTCTTCTTTCCATGTCTCAGACCCTATCAGAGACATAAGTTCAGTTTTCATTCCCAAAATTGTGTTTATCTTAGCTATGGTGACTCACACAAAGGTTATAAATGTCTAAGTCCTAGTGTGAGAATTTATATTTCTAGGCACGTTGTGTTCAATGAGATAGAATCCCCTTTCAAGACAGGTTTCCTAAACAAACAAACTCAACCTCAGCCCTGTAAGTAAAGCTGCAGCTTCGACAATACAATCTGAAGGCTCCTCTGCAGCAGACCTTGTCAATGGAGAAATAGAATTTGGGGCTGAAGGAGGTATGTTGGTGGAACATTCAATTGATGAGGAAAACTAAGAGGTGATAACTGGTAATGAAGTATCAACTGATCCTTAGAATGTGGCAAGAGCAACAAGTCTATCAGATGATAATACACCTCAGAATGCAGGTCATCAAATGATTACCAGGAGCAAAACTAGTATCTTTAAGCCAAGAATCTATACTACTGTGGCAATGGATGAACTGGCTGCAGTTGAGCCAACTAGCACTGAAAAGGCTCTAACAAGCAGCTGCTGGTTAAAGGCAATACAAGAAGAGTATAGTGCTCCTATGAAAAATGAAACATGGACCTTGGTGGCACCCAAAGCTGGAATGAAAATCATTAGCAATAAGTGGGTATTCAAGTTGAAACACGATGCAAATGGAAAGGTGATAAGGCACAAGGCCAGGTTCTTAGCCAAGGGCTTCCTTCAAACACCTGGTGTCGACTTCAGTGAAACCTTTAACCCTGTGGTCAAGGCTGCAACTATGAAAATTGTTCTAACTCTTGTTGTTTCAAGGAATTGGCAGATCTAGCAAGTAGATATTCATAATGCCTTTTTTAATGGGAGCTTGACTGAGACTGTCTACATAAACCAACCATAAGGTTTTGTAAATAAAAATCACCCTGAGTATGTATGCAAACTCAAGAAGGCGTTGTATGGTCTTAGGCAAGTACCTAGGGCCTGGCATGACAAGCTAAAGGATACCCTCCTGCAATGGAGTTTCAGACAATCTAAGGTTGACAATTCTCTATTTTTCTTGACAAGGGGAGCTGATATACTGTTTGCCTTAATATATGTGGACGATATAGTGATTTTAGGTAATAATGTTCAGCAGTTGCAAGAATTTATAGACAAATTGAACTGCACTTTTGTACTCAAGGACATGGGGAATCTGAGACAGTTTCTGAGGCAAACCAGATATGCTATTAAACTGTTGAAAAGATTTGACTATGAAAATCTGAAGCCCAGTCAAACTCCTATGGCTGCAGGTAAACTGATTTCCAAAACTGAAGGTATAGCAATGAAAGATCCTACTTCTTATAGAAGTGCAATTGGAGGTCTTCAATATCTTGTTCACACCAGACCGACTTAGCCTTTGCAGTAAATAGGCTTAGTCAGTTCCTTCAGGCTCCAACAGACTCACATTGGAAGGCACTTAAGAGGGTTTTCAAATATCTAAAGGGTACTTTACACCATGGATTAACCATTCAAAGAAACGACAGTCTGGACATCACATCATTTGCAGATTCAGACCGAGGATCTTGCCCAGATGATAGAAGGTCAACTGCTGGATACTGTGTTTACCTTGGAGACAATTTGGTGTCATGATGCTCTAAGAAACAACATGTGATTGCTAGATCTAGTACAAAAGTAGAATACAGAGCCTTAGCCCATTGTGCAGCAGAAATAACTTGGATTCAGTCTTTACTTGATGAGCTAAAGATTCCACAGAATTCAATACATCTTATCTGGTGTGATAGTCTAAGTGCAAGCGCTCTAGCATCGAATCCTGTGTACCATGCCCGTACGAAACATATTGAACTAGATGTGCATTTTGTAAGAGATAAGGTATTAGACAACAGGTTAAGAATTAGCTACATTCCTTCTTCTGATCAGGCGGCTGATATGTTAACTAAACCTATGTCACAATCAAGATTTCAACTTCTCAGGGACAAGCTTGGAGTGATTGACCACACTCCACCTTGAGGGGAGGAGTTAGAATTCAGAATTAATCAAGCTTTAGCCACGATTTTGAATAGCAGACATCACCACGTTGCAGGCCCTTATTTTTAGGAAAACATAATCAAATTTGTTTGCCACCTGTAGAGTTAGTTAATTAGTTGATTGCACTATTCTAGATCCTTCTAACTCGTGTATAAAGCTAGGCAACTTGTAATGATATTGTATTGAATTAAGCTTCATTTTATTCAGTTTTCCAACTTTTAGTTGATTGCACTATTCTAGATCCTTCTAACTCGTGTATAAAGCTAGGCAACTTGTAATGATATTGTATTGAATTAAGCGTCATTTTATTCAGTTTTCCAACTTTATTTCATTTTAGAGCATCACTTATTTTAGAAAACTCACTAGTTCGACTTGTCACATTATTACGGTAAGAGGATAGTCACACATTCCGTTTGTACCTTTCAAAATGTTTTTCCATGTTGTATAAGAAATAAAGTGAAAGTTAAGTGGTTTCATTCAGAAAATGAAAAAACTCAAAAGAATTGAAGGGAGATTATCTTTACCTGTCTTATTAAATCAACATCGGAATGCATTATCACATCAAAAGGCGTCATATTTTTCTTGTTCACAGCATTCTTCTCTGCTTGTGGATGGTTTACAAGATCACGGCCGTGGAGGTTGTGAGTTGCAGCATATACATGGAGGGGTGTGTTTCCCTCTGCATCTTTTTGGTTAATGAGGTTGCCAACCCATGATTTTTTCATGATAAATTTAAATGCTTCTTGTTGTTCGAACTCCACGGAAAGGTGTAGAATATTTCGGCCATTTGTAGTAACCATCTCCCAGCAGTCGGGACAATATTCTAAAATCTCTTCCATTATCTTTACGTTCCCTACACAAGTTGCCATATGAAGAGCTGTCTTATTGTTATCTTTTTCTGCAACTATGTATGCTATTGATTTATCAGCCTTTAATAGTTCCTCTGCTACTTCATTGGATCCACGTAGTGCAGCATAATGGAGAGGACTCCGTCCAAAATCATCTACTTTTGTTATTATAGTTGGATGTTTTTTCAACAACTTTTCTGAGATTCCTGCATTCATCAAATTTTGAGTGAGCATTAGGCATTAGCTAGAGTGCAAAAAAACAGTTCTCGTGCAGAAAAAGCATGCACTAGAATGATAAGTGGTTGATTCATATAATGAAACCAAAATCCAGGTCCTGGAGAAAACATCAAAATTCCATGACAACTCCTAAATCAAGAAAAATATAATTTAAAAAAGGTTTTTATGGAAATTGGAATATTGACTAAGACTACACTAAAATTCACCTTGAGTATTAGCAAGGCCACATGACATAGTCCAACTCCCTTCAGCTTATATTAAGTTTCAAGAGCATATTCTTCTTAAAGAACAAAAAAAATTGCTACTATAAAATTAAAAACTTACCTTTCCAATTATATAAAGCCACAGCATGTAGAGCAGTTTTTCCTTCTGGTCCACGGTAATCCGGCAAGGGGCAATATGTCATTATGTAATCAATGCATGTAGATGAGATCTTATCAACTGGATTGCTAACAACTGCAAGAAAAAGTGGAGTTTCCGTTGCATTATTTGCTATATTTGCAATTTCAGGGTCTTCTTTTATCATCAAATTGACCATAGATGAACGATTTTTCCTCATAGCCTCATGCAGTGCAGTGTCTCCATGTATATTTTTCGATTCTAGCAACCTTTTTAGTTCTACGCCTCCTCCGGCTTCAAGCTGATCTCGATCTAATCCTTTTGCGAAATCCATAATCACTTTCCCAACATCCTCTCTGCCATTTCTTGCGGCAACGTGGAGCGCAGTCTCACAATCTGAGTTCACTTCATAGAATAAGGATCCATTTATCTTGAGGATTTCTGATGCGCATTCCCCGGAGTTGTTGAACTGGGCAGCAACGTGAAGTAAAGTATTCTTGTTTGGTGTCAACTGAGTGGTGCTGATAAGTTCCTTCTTTTCTCTCATGGCATTAAGATTGCACTCTTGTACAGCTCTATACAAACTAGGATCCATTAAAATGATAGCACGCGAATGTAAAGACTTTCACCACACTTAAACAAAAGAAAATTCGTTATGTGCAGGATTGCAAGTGAACTTGGTGCATTTATAGACCGTCTTGCAGAATATTTAAGATTTGTACTTTTAGCATTTCTAATATTATTATGATTTTATAAAATTGCCATCATTAAAGTCACACAAAATCCAAACGAGGAATCAATAAATCTGTCATTATTAAAGGACTGGGGGTCCAATTACATGCAATACGTATATCACATGTTTCTCAAGTGTTCATTATATATTATATTTTTAGTTCTTTATTAATATTATTAGTGGGTACAAGTTATAATTTACTAATATAGCTCGATTGAGACTTTTAGTTTAATGCGAATTTTTCAGATTTCGTGCCAAAAGTTCAATTTTACAAGTTATAATTTAATAATATAGCTCGATCCGGCCTGTCCACATTCAAGTGCCACCCAAACTACCCGCATGTGATATTAGTGTGTCCAACATATCATATCAACTCCAAGTACCAAGGAATAAAACCACCTAGTACTTGAGAGTACGCTTCTTTCGTTAGTGATACTTGCATGCTATCTCTTCAACCCATCTACTCGAGGCTTGAGATTTGTAAAATCCTACTCGAACTCTAACAATTTACTTTCTCAACACAGTTGGATTAAGCATTGGGTTGTGATCAATCATATTCATCTCCACATTTTAGGCTTCCAAGCAAGGTGGATCAAGGAACTCGAGTGAGTTAGGGCACATTCAAGTGAGCGCACAGCCACTCAAGCAGCCGCCCGATGTATTTACTCATTTTTTGACTCCCCCATGAGAAAAAGTTTCATATTTAGTTCCGAGAAATCCTTTTGATGCGTTTTGTTAGGTAAGAAAGAGGATAGAAAGAAAATAACAGCTGAAAATTTTAGATTCTCCATTGTTTTGCGAGAAATGAAATGTCGACTATTTCATAGATGAAACTCATTCCCAAACCGGGACGTAAACAAATACAAGGATAATTTGTTTGTTGGTATGGGAAAATCGAAGGGAATCTACTTTCCCATCCCAATTCAAAGGAGAAATTCAAGTTCCTTCTGCCATAGAAAAAGACCATTTTGCCCATTTTTAAATCCCAATCCAAACAAAAGACTAGCGCAAAAGCCACCTAGTCCAACCTAGTAAAAATAAGAATAACATTTACATGGGAGTCTACCATTGGAAATGGGAAAAGCAACAACAGTACTGAATAGAATAGATACTTTATTTGTCTTCATCTAGAAGAAAAAAGAAACTGGAAGAGAAAGAAAAGGATCAAAGCAGAAATCCTATACTATGCTATGCATACGGGGATGGATCCAGAAATTCGTGAGTTATGGAGTATTCAGGTGAGCGAGCAACCACTCGAGCGACCGTTGAGCAGCCACCCGATATATTTAGTCATTTTTTGACTCCCACATGTGCAAAAAATCATATTTAGTTACGAAAAATCCTTTAGATGCGTTTTGTTAGGTAAGAAAGAGGATAGAAGGAAAATGCAGCTGATAATTTTAAGGAGTGCATTCAATTGAGACTTTTAATGACTTTTGGGGATTTAAAAAGTAGGGATATTCAGTGTAGACTTTTGAATACTCTCTAAAAGTATTGGTGTATTGAATTAAGACTTGTATAAATTTTTAAGAAGTCTTTAAAAGTCACGGTGTATTCAATTAAAACTTTTTAGAAGTCTCTATAAGTTTTAGGGTGATGCTACCAAAAATCACACCTGTTGAATTTTGAGCTTGACGACTGAGAAAGAGCATGAACGCGATCTTCCGATACCTGAAACAAAGGCATCGAGGTGAGTTATCGTCGTCGCTCCGATACTTAAGTCAGAAAGAGAAATTTGAGAGAAAATATATGTTGAAATATATATGTGAAACGTACCTGAATAATGATTTAAGGCTCTATATTTATAGAGTTAGGTAGTAGTTCACTTCTAATTAGACTTGTCATCCTTATTTTCTAGAGTCATCTTGGGGATAAACGTTGGATTGCAATTAAGTCTAACCCTACCTTACTTGTAGTGTTTCCCAGTGGTTTTCCTCCCAGACGTAGGATCCTTGAATGGAAGTAATTGGATAGGGTTAGGACTCTGTTGTGATGAGGGCTAGTAACGCTTGATCATGTAGCACTTTGAGGATTTGGCTAAGTAAAAATCCAGAGCACATACCCCGTGGACTTTCGAATGATTTTGGAGAAGTCCTGGAGACCCATCATCGAGGTATCTCGAGGACTATTCAGATTCGAGGACTCGGGTTCCATAATCGAAAAATGGGAGACCACTGGAAGTCCTTGTGCTCGAGGTATCCCTGATAATGACCACATCATAGGGGTATTCAAATTTTTATGACTTTTAGAGACTTTTATAAAAGTCTCCATGGTACTAACTTTCAAGCAGAAAGTACTAAAATAAAAACTCAAAATTTGTAGGCTTGAGATTTGTAAAATCCTACTCGAACTCTAACAATTTACTTTCTCAACACAGTTGGATTAAGCATTGGGTTGTGATCAATCATATTCATCTCCACATTTTAGGCTTCCAAGCAACGTGGATCAAGGAACTCGAGTGAGTTAGGGCACATTCAAGTGAGCGCACAGCCACTCAAGCAGCCGCCCGATGTATTTACTCATTTTTTTGACTCCCCCATGAGCAAAAGTTTCATATTTAGTTCCGAGAAATCCTTTTGATGCGTTTTGTTAGGTAAGAAAGAGGATAGAAAGAAAATAACAGCTGAAAATTTTAGATTCTCCATTGTTTTGCGAGAAATAAAATGTCGACTATTTCATAGATGGAACTCATTCCCAAACCGGGACGTAAACAAAAACAAGGATAATTTGTTTGTTGGTATGGGAAAATAGAAGGGAATCTACTTTCCCATCCCAATTCAAAGGAGAAATTCAAGTTCCTTCTGCCATAGAAAAAAGACCATTTTGCCCATTTTTAAATCCCGATCCAAACAAAAGACTAGCGCAAAGCCACCTAGTCCAACCTAGTAAAAATAAGAATAACATTTACATGGGAGTCTACCATTGGAAATGGGAAAAGCAACAACAGTACTGAATAGAATAGATACTTTATTTGTCTTCATCAAGAAGAAAAAAGAAACTGGAAGAGAAAGAAAAGGATCAAAGCAGAAATCCTATACTATGCTATGCATACGGGGATGGATCCAGGAATTCGTGAGTTATGGAGTATTCAGGTGAGCGAGCAACCACTCGAGCGACCGTTGAGCAGCCACCCAATATATTTAGTCATTTTTTGACTCCCACATGTGCAAAAAATCATATTTAGTTCCGAAAAATCCTTTAGATGCGTCTTGTTAGGTAAGAAAGAGGATAGAAGGAAAATGCAGCTGATAATTTTAAGGGGTGCATTCAATTGGGACTTTTAATGACTTTTGGGTATCTAAAAAGTAGGGATATTCAGTGTAGACTTTTGAATACTCTCTAAAAGTATTGGTGTATTCAATTAAAACTTTTATAAACTTTTAAGAAGTCTTTAAAAGTCACGGTGTATTCAATTAAAACTTTTTAGAAATCTCTATAAGTTTTAGGGTGATACTACCAAAAATCACACCTGTTGAATTCCGAGTTTGACGACTGAGAAAGAGCATGAACGCGATCTTCCGATACCTGAAACAAAGGCGTCGAGGTGAGTCATCGTCGTTGCTCCGATACTTAAGTCAGAGAGAGAAATTTGAGAGAAAATATATGTTGAAATATATATGTGAAACGTACCTGTATACTGATTTAAGGCTCTATATTTATAGAGTTGGGTAGTAGTTCATTTCTAATTAGACTTGTCATCCTTATTTTCTGGAGTCATCTTGGGGATAAACGTTGGATTGCAATTAAGAACCCTACCTTACTTGTAGTGTTTCCCAGTGGTTTTCCTCCCAGACGTAGGATCCTTGAATGGAAGTAATTGGATAGGGTTAGGACTCTATTGTGATGAGGGCTAGTAACGCTTGATCATGTAGCACTTTGAGGATTTGGCTAAGTAAAAATCCAGAGCACATACCCCGTGGACTTTCGAATGATTTTGGAGAAATCCTGGAGACCCATCATCGAGGTATCTCGAGGACTATTCAGATTCGAGGACTCGGGTTCCATAATCGAAAAATGGGAGACCACTGAGAGTCCTTGTGCTCGAGGATCCCTGATAATGACCACATCATAGGGTATTCAAATTTTTATGACTTTTAGAGACTTTTATAAAAGTCTCCATGGTACTAACTTTCAAGCAGAAAGTACTAAAATAAAAACTCAAAATTTGTCTCTCATTAATCACAAGATTTCGGGAGACTTTCACATAAAATAAAAAAGAAATTAATATATATATATATTTTTCAATATTTCTATTTCCTTTTCTCTACTACGAACATTAGAGTTATGATTAAAAAATTTTTTATTGATTATATTAGTCTCTCTCTCTCTTATTGTTTATTTATATAGTTTTTGAAAGAATTAAATTGTATTCTTATAACTTTTTTTTTTCATTCATTTTTTTNNNNATATATAATATTTATTTATTTTTTAAAGTTATATTATATTAATAATGTTGAATATTAGATTTATAATTATTATTTATTTAATTAAGGTCTTAAATTTTTAGTCTTTTTAAAATATTGTTTTATTATATGGGGAAAAAGGAAGGAGAAGAGTGAATGGTGAGAAGCATCACCTTGTACAGGATAATTTCATAATATTGTACTAGATCCACATAAATTCTATCTCAAATGAAAGTATTCAAAAGTCTTTTGAATTTTACAGAAGTCTCTAAAAGTTTTAAGATGAAAGTTTATAAAAGTTTACAAAAAACTTCCACTAATTCCATACAAATCTCTAAAAAAATCCATGAAATCCACATAAGTCATCACTTAAAAAAAGTCAATCAAAGTTTTCAAAAATCTCAATTGAATACACCCCCTTTAGATTCTCCATTGTTTTGTAAAAAACAGAGGAGAAAATTGATTGAAGAATAATTTCCGTTGCTTATATACCGAGAAGGGAATGCACTTGGTCAAAAATGACACATAAGAAAATGTTTCTCTATATAAAATTTGCGAGAAATGAAATGTCGACTATTCCATAGATGGAACTCATTACCATATGGGACGTAAACAAAAACAACAATAATTTGTTTGTCGGTATGGGAAAATAGAAGAGAATCTACTTTTCCATCCCAAAACAAAGGAGAAATTCAAGTTCCTTCTGCCATAAAAAGAAAAAAACCGTCTTACTCATTTTTAATGGGTTTTCTAAACGGACAGGGCCTACGTGGCCCTGTCCGTCCAGGGGACACCACGTGCATCACAGACCCCCTGCCAAGGATTTTGCTAGTTGTCCCAGGATTAAATCCCTAGTCAAACCATGGGCGCCCCTATTGGAGGGGGTTTGTCCCAACTGATCCCCCTCCAATAGGGGGCACCAAATGGCGTTCCTGGTTTGATCCGAAATTTAATCATGGAACAAGTAGCACGGTTCTCCCTACCAATATAGGCACCACATGCGCCCTCTGGATGGACAGGGACGTAGCGTAGCAGGGCTGTTTTTTAATCCCAATCCAAACAAAAGAATAGCACAAAAGTCACCTAGTCCAACCAAGTAAAAATAAGAATAACATTTACATGGGAGTTTGGGACCCACAAAAGGAAACTGAAAAATAGACCCCACCATTGGACATAGGAAAAGCAAAAATAGTAGTGAAAAGAATATATACTTTATTTTGCTTCACGAAAAAGAAAAAACAAACTGGAAGAGAGAGAAAAGAAGCGAATCAAAATCCTATACTATGCTATGCATACAGGGACGGATTCAAGAATTCGAGTGAATTAGGATGGATTAGCACGCAGCCACTTGAGCAACCGTCAAGCAGCCACTAATATATATCCCATGAGCAAAAATTTCATATTTAGTTCCCAAAAATCCTTTAGGTGCGTTTGGTTTGGTAAGAAAGAGGATAGAAAGAAAATGACAATTGATAATTTTAGATTCTCCATTGTTTTGTTGAAAAGAAAAAGGTGAAGATTATTCCATAGATGGAAATTGAAAAACAAGGATAATTTTTACATTGGTATGGAAAA
Source organism: Fraxinus ornus (assembly GCA_903798235.1). Lineage (NCBI taxonomy): Eukaryota > Viridiplantae > Streptophyta > Magnoliopsida > Lamiales > Oleaceae > Fraxinus > Fraxinus ornus. The sequence continues at coordinate 2,768 of CAIGRF010283321.1, read as the reverse complement.
ATAGGAAGGAGGGAATCTACTTTTCCATCCCAAAACAAAGGAGAATTTCAGGTTCCTTCAGCCATAGAAAAAGACCATTTTACCCATTTTTAAATCCCAATCCAAACAAAAGCCTAGTACAAAAGCCACCTATCATCATTGAAATGTGCAACAATATGAAGTGAAGTATTTTTGTTTGGCGTCAACTGGGTGCTAAAAAGTTGCTCTTTTCTCTCAGTGCATTGAGATGTCCTCTTGTGCAGATATAAAGTAGAATCCATTAATGTAATGCGTGTGTATGAATAGTTGTTATTTATTCATGTATTTACCATCCAAGTTAATGAATTTACTTTAAATAACAGAGACTTTGGCATAGGAGTCCAAGTGCTACTCCAAGAAAAGTAGCATCTTATAACATATAAACAACAATATTCATTAGTGTCACTACACCCAAAAATAGCTTTTGCAATACATAAAATGCAACATTCAGTAGTTAGAATTGACAATAGCATTTTTAACGCTTGTTGCTATCTGCTGAGAATTGTCTTCATTTGTGTACTATAAATGCAACCAATGCCCGAATTTATTAGTCATGAAAAAGATTTGAGACAATTTCTGCATTCACAGTCGGAAACATTCATTATCATATATGTCTCAAGAAAACTGTGTTTTGTTTCTTGATTAATGTTAGCAAGTAGAATTATTTTATTCTTTGAAATCCAACATCAACTTCAATAACTTATATCACTGCAAATAGCAGATGAAATGAGAAAGGAATAAGGTACTAACAACCGAACCAAAAATAGCAAAAGAAGCGAGTTCGTGGGTCACTTTATCCCCAAACTTAAACCACATTGGACGGATCCCTAGTTGCCGCCAAACAAAGTGATGGGTCCTATCCTAAGTGAAAGAGTTGTATCTTAAAAAAAACATGAATTCCTTTCTGATTTGAGAAAGAGAGATGAATTATACGGTCCTTCATTCAAGTGAAGATTTATTGAAAAAGCATGAATAATGTTCTACTTCGATTATACATAAGGTAAATAATGTGCTTACAAGGAATTGAGCTACTCTACCTGATAGGTTATCTTTTGAAATAAAACCTCAATTCTCTACACTAAATCTTGTGTCATTGTGTGATCCAATATTTTTCATATTGCTCTTATTTTCTCGTCTTTAATTATTTGGCCCGAATTCTCAACAATATGCGTGAAGGTCAAGTTGTTGAAACTATGGCAACTTCTGTTTCAATGTTTTTTTATGAAAAATCATAGTCAATCCCATTTTGACAATATGCCGGTGTTTGCTTTCTGTTATACCATTTTGCTCAAGAGTTTCAGGACATAAGAATTTTCGATCCAAATCACATCCAACATATTGAAATTTTTTAATTCTTTGATCAAATTGATTTTCAACAAGTACGTGAAATTTTTAAAATCAATCAAAGAAATTAATTCCAAAACATATTTGTTGAAACACAGAGCCAAAATCTGATTTTGATTGAATTAAGTGCATTGGTTTCAAAACTCCCCTTTAATGCACTTGCTTGAAAATGCCGATTATTTCTTAGAGATAGGTGGTTAGTACCTTGTCGTATCCACGGAATTCTTCAGAATATTGCTCGTGAAATGGCCGTTTGAATTTTGCTGCATCTTCTGCTTCAAGCTTTTTATTTTTCTGGCGTCGTCTCCTTCGTCTTGTAATTGTCGTCTTCAACAATACAACATTAGCCTTCAAAACTTTCTTGATTCTAATCTTCCAATAGTTGAATCTTCTCTGTCGAAATCAAAATAATGGAAATTGAGGAGTAGAAACTTGGAGTCGCCATTTTGATTGCGATTCTGGTGGCACGTTTCTGATTCACCAGACTTAAAATTGGGAATGTGAGACAGCAAGAAATTTGGTTTGCAATGTAAAGTGTTTGCTATAGAACTTTCTGCTGCTTCAAATGATCAATTCTCACTTGCTGAATTTGAAAATTCAGCACTTCACTTAGATTCTGCTTCGACGCAGAACTGTAGGCATTCAGTTACAGGTTCTGTAATTTTTGTCAAATTAGGCACAACGAGAACGTCTTTTAAATTCATTTTTCCAATACTAGCGTTATGGACGTGAGATATAGGCAGGGTTTTTCCGTTTCATCATAAATGACATTTCCCATGATAAGGCTGTATATAAGATATATGCCCGCATTGTTTGTCATGTGTGCGGCAGCTCCAGAATTAATATAAAATAATTGATCATTAGAATCATTGAGGGCAAGGGACAAGGGAGATTTTGAGGAATATCCTCAGAAATTTGACAGTATATTTTACCATTATTTTCGATTACGTTACAATTTTGAAGCTATCCAGGATAATTCTTCTGTTTTGATTGATTAATGTTGTTGTTTTGTCCATCATTATTGTCGTTATTTCGTTGGTTGTTTTGAGCATTGTGTATATCTGTAGGAGTGAAACATCCAGCCCGAGATTTGAAAGTTCTTCTGGTGCCAAGACCGCTGCAACCACGACCACCATATTGACTAAAAGATGCACGAGCGTGTTCAAGGTAGACCTTCACTTCTTCCTGGTATGATGAGTTGATGTGTTCTTGTCCTTGAAAAGGAAGCCGAAATGTGCTGAAGGTCGGCTATAGAGGTTTAGATAGTATGGCAGTGCAAAAGTCCAGAATGTAAAGATAATGGAAGAGATTTCAAAGCAATGTCTTGATTGGTAAAATTGTTCACCAGAGAAGGTCACAATATTCTACACCTTGTGTGAAGGATAATACACCAATTGCACCAAGAA